>RJWM01004869.1:0-97033 GCA_004363535.1 Dasyprocta punctata
TATATATATATACGTATATAGTCATATATGACATCTGTATAGCAATAATGTTACTTCCATTTACAATATATTTTCAAATTTACATAAACTCAATCACTAGTTCATATAGGTTTTATATTCACAATGTATTATCCATTTTTCAGATGCTGTATACAATCAGAAAGACCTGTTATACACCCACAGTGACGCAACTCATAAATGACAGAATTTAACCATTATGATACTCTGATTTTTCATACCTAGAGACTTATAACACCACATACAGAAACACATGCACATACACATATAAGTACACAACATTACATGTAATGAGACACACAACTTTAGTTACAGCATTTAATGTTCTATGTTATTTTTCTTGAGAGAACTTGAAATAACTCTAGCCTGTCTTAATATTAGCTCTGGGGCTATATACTGTAGGTGGTTTTTCTCATACTCTGTGTATCATCACTCATATTACAGAATTAAGGCTTACTTATAGAAAAAAAAAAAACGAATTCTTACAACATGAGAAACAATTACCTTAATAACTGACGTCTCAACTCTGGAGGGAGGAGTCTGAACTTGTGCTGCTGCCGCCATATTTGCAATGGTGCTAAGGTGGTTCATCTGGCTCATTGCCATGGTGACAGATGCTGGAGGTAGGCTGACAGGAATTAGAGGGTGGGGCATCATCATAAAAGGAAGTTCCAGTCCTATAAAAAATAGACATAAGGCACCGTTACTCTGTTTCAAATGAAACTACAAAGTATGGTATATTTCACTTATTAAAATTATTATAGACATAAATTATTAAACAATTAAACAATAAAAAATCTTAATAATGGCCATCAAAAATATTCTTCCTCTTCGTATGCAATAACCCATTCACCACTTAGGGAAATTAAACCTACAGCTAACTAACTTTGTGCCATGGTTTATCAAACCCCCACTCTGCGTGTTTTTATACCATATGATCAATTCGTCACTATAGCATTCCTCTGATTAGTCTAAATTCTTGTTTAAAATACTAGAGTTTTACTTAACTTATCATGATTAGTTGACTCAATGTAGTACATCCACGTATTAGGTTCTATTTTACTGTCTGACAATAAAAAAGTAAATTTTTGAAAACTATCATTTTTAGTGCTAAAAAAATGCCATCGTACCATTTGGCAGCAGGTGCCTGTGCCGGAGATGGTTGAGAGGATGACTAACTGGAAGGCTATGCGCTCCAGGCATGCGGGGGTGGGTAACAGAGGCCTGAGATCCCTGAGGTGGGGCAGAGTGCAGTGTTTCCTTATCCCAAGAACCTTCACTGCTGCCTGTAGGAACGAATATAAATTACTTGGATACAGTATTATCCCAAATCTTCCGATAACTAACTAGAAATGAGGTTTTAAAAAGTGTATCACATTTGGATATTGACAAACAGATTTCTAGGGAAATGAGCTGAAGGAAGTAAATTTCCCCTGAACTGCATTTTCTTTTTGGTTATTTATTTCTTGGATAAGATCGCAAGTCTTTGACAAAGAATATTTCTGTAACATTTAACCTACTTGAGTCCAATTGTGTTTGACTCCCCAGCTTAATGTTAGATGGGCTCTGTTACATAATTAGATAATGACTTCTTGGAACTGAAATATATGGATGGTCATAAAATGCAAAGTTATCCTTGTAGTCAATCATATGCTAGTGACCACTTAAAGTGTTTAATTTTACCACAAATGCTAAAAATGAAATCATTAAGGGCTTAATTTGGTCAGACACTATACAGAGAACACAAAAGATCACTATGAAATATACTAATGGCAAAGCAAAATATGCAAGGCGTATAAATAAACACATAGATTTCCAAATAAAGAGAAACTAATTTATTATTATGAAAATATCACTGTCAAAATCAAAACCATCCATTTGTGGGCTTGCATTTTTTTAATATTGGTGGCAATGTCTTGGATTTAACTAGATCCTGAAACACTTTAGTAGGATACTTCTCAGAAAATGTTCATAGACCTTTTCAATTTAGGTATGTTCTCAAATTAAGTTGAATCAACATTAATTTATTCTGCAACAGAATCTGTTGAATATAAAAACCATCCATTTTAAAACTTCTATAATATCCCCATTAGCTTTTAGTTTCCTTTTTTCCTAAGAATTAGAAGAAGAAAAAGAAGGAGGCGAAAGAGGAACAGAAGAGAAGAAGGAGGACAAGGAGAAAGAAGAACTCATATTTTTACTGAACATGCATGGAAACAGCAAAGTTGGTAAAACTCCAATTTAATGCTTTAGCTTCACTAAAAGCCTCATTGTAAAATCTCTGCAACATAGCTTTTAATGAAGAATACTTAGGTACTGCCATGATTTTTTCCCATTTACTTCATGAAGACGGTTAAGGTTCAATATAAATTCAAACTCATTAGCTCAATACTGTCTGGATCTTAGAGTAAATTGTTCAGAAGTGGGTAATGAAAACTCAATTCAAGTTCTTCAGCAATCAAACAAAGCAATTTTATTAAACAATGAAAAAATCAATTAAAGTGGATATCTTTATTATCTTTATTATTTTATAAGAAACCATGACAGCTTTTGGGTTAAAAAAAAGTTTATAGCTTCATACAGAAATGACTCACATAAAATAAATTTCTGTAGTCTGCTTCTATACTGTGACAATAATTTACCAATTTATAAACCTCACTTTTCTACTCAGAATTTTTCAGATATTACTGCCAGCCAAATATACAAAAGCTATAGATATGTGAATTTTTCAAATGTATACTGTCTAAATAATGTTATGATAAATGAATTTGGATAAACTTTACACTGCCTTTATTTATTTATTTATGTACAAGTAATCAAACTCAGGAGCTCATGCTTGCCAGACAGGTGATGTACTACTAAGCTATATCCCAAGCCCTTTTTTTCCTTTTTCTTTTTTTGGCACCAGGATTCAAACTCACAACCTCACACTTGCCAGGAAGGCAATATGTGGCTAAGCTATATCGCTGGTCCCACACTGCCTTTACCAATGTACAAACATTTTTATTGCATATTTCATCTACAAAATATGTGAAACTTGATATATAAATTTAAGATATGAAACATGATGCTTAAACTTTAATTAAATAACCTTGAAAGTATGATAGAGAAAATGTTACTTATTTCATTTCTCATTTGTATCGAGATATCTGTCCATTTTGTACAGATAAATATCAATCATCCACATGTGAATTTTCCACAGCAAGTTACTAGATTAGACTGCTCACTACATTAAAAAGCTCCCAGAAATGTCTACCACTCATCATTTGTTAAATACTCATGATATTAGTTCATTTGGGTAATAAATAGAGCAAACAATTAAGAAACTAAGTCCGATGAAAAATATATGCTATATAACAAAGTCAGTCATAAGTCATCTTTGCATTATTTATAATATCCTTCTATTAGCATGAATAAACAAGAAATGAATGTAGACTATTCAGAAAAAAACATGCCCATGACATTTTTAAATGTATAATTTCAAATGCTTTGGTTTAAGTATATATATATATATATATATATATATATATACACATACATATATATTATGACTGCAAGGCATAGCAGCAGATACAATTAGTAACAAAATTTCTAATATTTGGTACAAGAACTTGGAAAAGAATAGATGAATAAAACCATTTCTCATGGCACCACACAGTTTTTTTGACTTTGCAGTAGAATAAATTAACCTGAGAGGGCCTTAATATCTTCAGAGCATATATTCTATAATGGAGGGTTAAAGCAGATATATCAGACTCAAATGATGATAAAAAGATAAAATGGTGGAGGGTCAAGGAAAATGGTCACAAGTTCTTGGAAAGACACAAAGCACCAAGTCCCTGATAATTTAGAACGTATGATCATATTTTAATGCTAGGAGGTGGGACTCAGGGCAGAGGGGACATCTCAGACATAGCCCTAACACAGGCAGTGGCGAAGCACTGATCGGTGTGAGTAGCTTTGAGCTGTGAACAGCAGAACACACAAGTCATTGAAAGGCAACCAAAACTATCTTCAGAGACAAACAAAGCTATCTCAAGATGCAGTGTAACAAAAATTCATGTATGCAAAGACTAGGTATTGGAGATCTCTATTTTAGTTCCTCTCCTTCCCAAAATTAAAACAACTATAGCTTCTTTAAATAGGCTGATGCACCACCTTACTTTCTGAGGGGACTTAGACTGTTTTCCCTGACTTGCCACCATTTTATTTTTTCATCGTATGCTTGCAGTGAATTAGGTTTTAAAGAGAAAAACATATCCCTAAATTTTAAGACCTAGTCTTAGTGTAATAGGAATCACATTTTTGAAGAGTCAGAAATGATGGTTACAAATAAAAACCCTCTCCAATTTTACTCTAATTACTGCCTTCAAATATTCTTTAAGTTTCTATTTTCTGACCCTGAATGCTCTGGAGCATATTTTGAGTATAACATATTCAGTATAGTTCACAATCATCTCTGCACCCCTGTGCCACTAATATTGGCCATTTCTGGAGCCATACAAATGGACTTGTTCAGACTTTCATCCAACTCATCTTCCTCTTCTTCTTCCTGTAATGGGATAATAATTATTTGCCCAAATGGTTCTTCCTTAGATTTTCTCTGTCCCCCAGCTTTTGTGGCAATGCCTAATAGGATACTGTCATCTTCTGTGTAGCAAGTACCAAAATGCTAAACATCATTTTGGAAGCAATGGCTGGTCCTTTAAGAAGGGCCTTAGAGCATAACTTCCTAAGTGCACAAGCCCCTGACTATAGAAATCTCCAGCGCAAGCTCTTCTAAACTCTCCAAGCTCACACTACTTTCCTCTATTACTGCCCTTACTCTGGTATACGTAGATCCTCTTGATTTGAGAATGTCTTCTTTTTCCACTCTGCTACTTCTCAATTCTTTGAGCCACTACTCAAATATATACAAATAATAGATCAGCAGTTCACACCAAAGTAGGAATCCAGCTCTGAAATAAACATAGACATCTATAACCCTTGAGTAAATCCCCTGGAACTCCACCTTCTTTACCTTAACAATGAAGTACACTCAAAAAAGATTACCTACTTATTAGACACTGTCTCTTCACCAAAATGCTTTGTTCAAATCTTCTCTCCAAGCTGTGGTAGGATCCTCTGATAAACAGAGGGAAACATTCACACATTCATGTTCCTCGAATATGGAGTGATATTTTAACGTAACAATGCTGGCTCAACTCTGTTAAGAAGCACCGTTTTTCATTTTCTTTAAAATAAGGAGCATCTGGTTGTTTTGTTCATATCAGGGAAAGGAGAAATTATATTTACTGTCCTGTTACATATTCACACTTAATAGAACCTACCAGAAACATGGCTACATCACACATCACATTTTAGTCATTACTTCTTATAAATAAACTGTAATAAATGGAAAGAAATGTGAATGTTCAACATTTGAAATATTATTTTGCAAATTAACTGCAACTTTAAATTATTGATTGAGACAAAATTTCAAAGAAAAATTTCTATGCATAAAAGAATTAAGAATGATTGAAGGTGGAGATAATAATATTAAGAAGAAGAAAAGTGATTATTAAAATTTTGCAACCTCTGGTAGTAAAATAATGAAAAATATTTGAGAGAAAATATTGCTAGTGTCACTTCAAAGGAAATGCAAAACCTTTGAATTTTATGTATGCTAGTGACAGAAATTCTAATCCTACTCAAAATAATTACATTTATTATTTAATTCATTCTTATTCCTAACTAAACCCAACGAAGCATAAATTCCAAAAGATATAGTCACACTATCTTTTTAATGAACTGTGGATACAATGAATATAAAATAATCACATATAAAGTTAGAATGACCTGTGAAAAACTCTCATTACACCCTCATATATTAAAATAGTAAAAGTATATTTAAATATAATAATCCTTTATAGCTAGGTGACATGCAACTAGTTGTAATTTTTCCACAGGCTGACCCTGATAAAGGAGGCAAATCTCAAAGGGAGTAACGGTCACACCACTATTTAGTGAGTGACACTGATAGATTGTGACAGGAACCTGACATTGTCAAGATTTGTTTACAATGAAAATGATAGCAAGAGCAGAGACTCCATACCATTGGAGACCATTTAGAAGGATGTCAACCCCATCTTAGCAATAAAAACCGGTCTGCTAAATAAAAGCAAATACTAGTCACAGGTGCTACAGACATTCAGCTGTTCCTTCAGAGGTAAAAGTTACCTTTTAGTGGAGTGGTTTCGATTAATAAAGATGAGTTATAAAATATCATCAATAATGCTAATATTTTACATAAATATTAGAAACAAACCTTTCACAAATTATAAAATGTAGTTTTTACTTTTTTTTGTTGGCTAACGTCCTGAGCCCTACTGGGCTGCTTTCATAAATTTTGCTGAAGTATGTAGAATTTTAGACTAATGATGTCAAATTGCTTTATATTCAATGTGAACATAAGAAATGTTTTAAATTTTCAAATTTATTTTAACTCAAATAATTATGCATATGTATATATTTTCTTTCTTTCTTTCTTTCTTTCTTTCTTTCTTTCTTTCTTTCTTTCTTTCTTTCTCTTTGTGTGTGTGTGTGTGTGTGTGTGTGTGCACTTAGGATCTAACCCAACACTTTGCCACTGAACTACATATACCCCAGCCAAACTGAACCATTTTCTATTGTGTGGCTAATTAATTAAGTACAGTATTTTAGCAAAGAAAACACTACAGCTGTCTCTCAAATTATACTGTCAAATACTGCTTACAGAGTAGGACATTTCCAAAATCTAAAATTTATATTTGTACACATACACATACCATATTTGACTTGGCAGCATTGGGGGAAAATATAACCACTCAGCTGTTATGTGATCACAATTACTTGGCTTAACTTCTGACAGAAATTGTTTTTTTCTAAGAATAGTACTATGAAGTCTAACTACTCCATTACCAATAAATACACCTTTTAGGGAAGTACGTTACTTTCCAGAAATAATTGGATATATTTTCTTTGGCTATCTTTCATTAATTAAACCTTACTGTGTTATCTGTGCATCAGATATTTGTTAATTAAAAATCTGAAAAAATCTTTCTATACAAGGGAATTTCTATTTTACCGATGATGTTTTCTTTTGAATGTGGAGTTGTTTTATTTTTCATACAGTGGTGAAAAGATAAGTGCTACTATTGTTCTTGTACTCATCAGAATGCTGCTAATTCTAAATTTCTTCACCTACATAAGATATTTGTATTGCCCTAACTACTACCTGATGTTGTTGAAAGCAATAGTAAGTTAACAAGCTACACCAAGTGATACATGAAATAATGGAAACTCGAACTGCTTATTTTTAAATTTTGTTTAAACATTCTTTATCACCACTAACTACCATTGAACTAAAAAAAACAGAAAACAAATTATAAAAATAGGCCAATATTCAAGTTACTTATGCCAGATAAAATATTTTTTAAAGGTACTTAGTGAATAAGCAAATGTTACAAAAAAAATAGTGTTTTATTCTAAGATTCTTTGGAGAGTTATGGGAGAGAAGAACTGTATTAGGAAACAAAATAGAATAGTTTCAACTTTAAATAGCTTTGAATTTATGAAGACTATTAGACTAAATTGCCTTATACAGAATATGATAGTTTCTGGACTTCCCTTATTTCATACCAAATTTCGGAAAGTTCTGATGCAACTTAAAAGAAAAGCTACAATTATAAAGACAAAATGTCAAACTCTGCCTATGCAGAAGAAAGAGATAATTATATCAGAAATCACTTTACTTTTTGATGTCATTGCTGTCCTTGGACTCATTAACACCATGTTCTATGTTTTAACCAGGTAAAACAGATCCCCAAAGTGAAGCAAAAGAAACAAAAACAGGCTCAGATTGCATTAAAAAATATTGCACAGGATTCAAACCGGGAAAAGAAATAATAGCCAGATTGATTTGCACTGCCTAAATATTTAAGGGTCTTCTTAATGTAGAATATGAGCTAACTCTAAGCAAGATCCAAATGTTTTTTATTCAGTGGAGATGAGGCTGAAAACTGGTTGGCTAAGATTCACAGCTCAAGAATACTTCTGCTGCAGGCAATAGAACGTAGAAATGATCATGCCAGGTACATACAGAAGCTTTACAATCTAAAATATAATCATGTAGCTCTTCATAATAAAGATGCTTTTATTCTTTCTCACTATCAAAGTCAATTATTTCTACTTTTCATATTTAATCCATAGATTATTCTTCATTAGGCAAAAAAAGAATTAAAAAGCATTCTATCAAAAATTTTGTAATTTTCCCATAGATTCAGACTTAAAGTAAATTAATTTCTTTCCTTCTTTCTTTCTTTCTTTCTTTCTTTCTTTCTTTCTTTCTTTCTTTCTTTCTTTCTTTCTTTCTTTCTTTCTTTCTTTTCCCTTTGGTACTGGGGATTGAACTCACGACCTTGCGCCTGCCAGGCAGGCACTTGTGCTGCTGAACTAAATCCCCAGCCCAACTTAGAGTAAATTTCAAGGTACACATTCTATACTGTTAGTAATAAATGTAAAGTCTTACAAAATTAATAATTTTATTTTTCTGTATAAGTTTTGACCATGGCAAGTTAAAATAAATTTTAATTTTCATCAGTTTATACAATGTTTTTAGTTTTCAATTATTTATGTTGAAATTGAGAGATCTCCTTCCCAACTGAGGCAGCACTGGTACCAAATTTTACAAAAGGTATAGAACTCTCATAGATGGGATAGCATGTTCTTCTAAATTAACTTAACGTTTTTCATATGTTTGGATCTAAGTGTTAAATTGTCACCTCTTTAGACCTGGTTATCCTCAAATAATAATGTTATCTGATAGTTGGAAAGCCAGAATCAGTCTTATGTCCTCCTTTCTTACTGTATCTCACTAATATCCAATTCTTTTTCACATCTTACTGATTTCATCTACATAACTCATTCCTACTCTGCTTCTGTCTCAACTATTGTAGTCCATGTCAAAGACCATCATTATTTTAAAGCACAATCCTCTATTGTTGCTGCCCTGCTTGGAGGTCTTCTTCAGTTTCTGACAGCTATTAAGGAAAATCAAAAATCAAAAATTCAAAATCTTTGCAGCCACATGGTCTGGTGTTTGTCTCTTTTGTTGTGACTGTTTCCCTAGCATGTAACAAGATAAAACTCTCAGTAAGTTCTTGAGCTGAAAGCTACAAACCCAGGTCAATTCTTACACTCACTTGTAAAAAAATCAACATGCATTGAAAAATAAGTTATGACGATTGTTACTGAGCAGCTTATGTTACTGCAAAAAGAAATACAAATAGAACATGTGTTTACATTGTATTTATTCTTTAACTGGACCAAAAAATGGAGAAAATGAGTAGGACATATGTTTGGCATTTTGTAAATAAACTTGAAAGAACTTGGCAATCATTTGGATGCCAATGGATACATAGCAAGTAAATTACAAAAAATGACTTGGCCATGTAAATTAACAATTGAGTAGCTGGGCGTAGTGGCACGTGCCTGAAATCCTAGCACTTGGGAAGCTGAGGCAGTATGATTGCTGTGAGTTCAAGGCTAGCTTGAGCTACACAGCAAGACCTTGTCTCAAAAAATAAATAAATAAAAACAATTGGGTGTAGGTGGCTTCACTAATGAAACAATGATTTGATGCCAACGATAATACTCACATGTATCAGGTACTTCCAATGGATGAGACATTGTGTCAAGCTTTGTATGTACTAACCCAACAAATCTTTGAAAATCTCAAATTAATGACATAAGGGTTAATTTGACTCTTCTCGGGATTTGAATCACAAATTTACTAGCCAGGCATCCATATGGAGATGAGGTTTTACAATAAATTAAAAATCAATTCAATTTTTGACCAGTTGAATATGAGTTAAGTAGAAATTGGCAAACTTCTATTAGAAATACGTGACTACAATTTGGAGAAAAAGCAGATGCCTAAAGAGAGAGATTTGGAAATTATTACTTGATGAATTAAGGCATGATGCTTTAAGAAGGTATGGAAAAAATGAAAATATGTAAGTATATTTCTACTATGAGCCACAGAATAAGTCTCGAATAATCTGAGTTGGATAGCTTTACTTCTTCAATCTGGAAGAGTTGGGCAAGAATAAGAAAATATTGGTATCTGACTCCTACAATTTAATATCAATAAGTCTAAATAAATTTTTAGTAAAAAGTGTTGTATTAATCTGTTTAAAGCCTCGACTTCTTTGGAACTGAAATATTTTTTCATAAAATAATCAACATGAATGCATGAATGCCTGACATATCTTGGATTCTCAATTAATACTGAATGAATTAACACAGAATAGATTGAATCTAAAGATTAACAATCCTAACTACTCTTTAAGGTAGAGTCTAAACAGAGCCAAAAAACAAATATACACAATTCAGCATAATTGGAAATGGTGTCATTAGTTTCACTTGTAAGAGGATACTTGGTTTAATATCTAGTAATTAATGAGTTCCCCTTTAGAACATCTTGGAAACTACTGATTATAAATGGAAGGACTACCTATAACAGAGGGGAACTCAGCACATTTGAAGGACCACTGAAATAATATTATATTATAGTGTACATTACATGTACATGGCAGACTTGTTGAAAGCTATTGTTTATACAAAACTAAATCATGCCTTCCATAACTTCTTTTGTGCATAGTGAAGACAATCTATTCAAGCACTTTTCATCAGTTTTTCATGGGCAGGCAAAGGAGGAGGTTTTCAAGGTCAAAATGACCGATAAAATTCTGGTTGCTGGCAAGGAGAAAAACACTTAGGAAGATTAGGAGCAATATGGATGGTTCTATTTTTACCTTTATATTCCAGTTTGAAAATTAACCATAAGCACTAGCTTTTATCACAAGATAAATGACATCAGTATTCTTTTATAGATTGTTATTCTAATGTGAATTAAAATAAGAAAAATGTTAATAAATGTTTCTAAATGAAGGTTGATTTTTCTGACAATATCAACACACATAGGTTCATATTAAAGCAAAATTTAAATGTTATTCATTTTTTATTTTAAAAATTGTCTAGAGTAATTATTGTAACTGTAATGTGATTGATGAAGAAGATAAGGAAGTATGCAACCTACCTAAGGTTATGCAATGATTCATTGTCAAAATTGAGTGTTAAACATACGTTTTAAGCTCATAAAGGAAACGAACGACCCTAAAAGTGAGCTGGGCATTGTGGCACATGTCTATAAATCCCAGCACTCTGAGACTGAGGCAGGAGATCACAAATTTATGGCCAGTTGCACCACCCAGTGAGCTAGAGGCCAGCATGGACAACATACTGAGACCCTGTCTCAAAAACGTGCACAACACTCACACACACATGCACACATACACACACACATACACACACACACACACACCAAAACAAAACAAAACAAAATAAAGCAAAGTTTCAGTGGAAAAAACAAACAAAAAAACACTTTTAAGGCAGTATTTGACTAACACAGTTACACTTATTCCTCTCCAGTTTTTCCTGGCATTCGTATTCAAAAGTCCTGGTGAAAACATCAGTGATGAACAATAAAATGGTCGTCTTTCCTAAAATGATCAAACTCAGAAATAAGATTTTTTTTAAAAAGTGCAAATTAAAAAAATAACATCTATTTAATTTATATTTTTCCAATAGTAGTACTTATAAAACTATTACATCTTAAGTATTTTTGATATAAGAAATCTACCTATGAAAAATATTGATTTTCTAGCAGCTTTTAATTATTGAACTCTAAAAAACCATTTGATCATATGATTACACTCCTTGATAAACAGTTATTATGATCTGTTAGTTTCCCTTGAGATCACAAAATCTGTCTTCAATCATTTCAATATTTCATCAAATATTAAAATATTGCGCCTGTTTTATTTTTGGCCTGCTCAATCATACCTATTCCTTCACATTGTTACATCTGGGCCTGCTAGGACTATCATCATCTAAATGATCCTCATTTAGCACTGGAGGTCACCTGGATGGACACATCTTATTAATTTTATTAAAGATGTTACTCAAGTAGAATAACTTATACATATAACTTTCCAGCAACCACATTAAACATTTTTTAAATGCTTTGAGATGGGGTCTCACTATATAATTCTGGGTAGTCTTAAACGCCACTGTGTACCCCAAGCTGGCCATGTGACCTGGTGGAGATTCTCTTGCTTCAGCATCCTGAGAGTTGAAGTTGCAAGTATGTGCCACCATGCCCAGCAACATCAGTTTTTCAAAACAAAATAGGTAAGAAACTCCCTAAGTTTAAATGATCTGTGTGGAAATTGACTTTCTCTGATAAATTTTGAAATTTTGCTCCATGGGCTCCTTCTGAAAAGCTGCTTTGGACAAAGAAATATTTGGAGTATATTTTGAATGTTACTATATATATATATGTATATATATATATATATATATATATATATATATATATATATATATATATATTTGAACCACTTCAGTAACAACTTTAGTTGTGCTATAAACACACCAATAAACAATAAGGCAAAAGTTACTTGTTCTTTAATGGCTGTGTGTGAAAACTACTATGGTGGGTGGTTTTTCTATATTTATTCATTTTAAATCCAATTAATTCACTACAATATTATCTTTAATAATGAAAGAAGGCTTGGGTTATTTTTCTCCTTTTTGTTTTTATAGTGCTGGGAATTGAACTCAGAGCCTTATACATACTGCATTCTAGTTATTACTACTGAATTCTATCCCCAAACTTCAAGGTTAGATTTTTGAACTGTGTCTATCTTCTGAACTGTTAAAGTAACTTCCAAATCACTTTATAATGTGTATTTATTAATATTAATATATTTATTTTCAATGAGAAACAGCATGGCTTTGAAAAATGCTTCATGTTCTTATTTATTCCAAAGTTAAGCTGTCACTACATATTGAAAATCTTGAGCAGGAAGAAGAGAAATAGAGTAGAAAAAATTGTGATGTAGTCTTATGAAACAGAAAACACAAAACACAAATAATTTTTTAAATACCAATATATAATCACCACAAAGAGGATGCTTAGGTGTAAAAGCCAAAGAAAACCACAGTGGGGAAGACCACTGTGGTTGTGTTTATTACCCTATGCAGCTTTCAAGTGGAAGCGAAATTTTGCTGAGTGCTTTTGTTTGTGAACCAAATTGCAAGCAGAAGCATTCATGAACTGAGGCATGTATGTGTCATGAACTGAGGCATGTATATGTCTATTATGTGTACTGTGTATATATATATATGTTAGTATGTATATATTTGAATATATATGTATATATTTTTACATATATGTGACTATACCATATACGAGGTGAGGTTGAGTTATATGAGTTATTTTTTACTGAAAATATTTGAATCAAGAATTATGCCACAAAATATACATTGAAATCATTCATTTTATTCATTCTGTTGATATATATTGAGCACTTATCATGTGCCACATATTATTACAAAGAGTAGGGAAGTAACAGTAGCAAAGTAGATAAAAATCTGTATCCTCATGTTGCTTATATTCCAGCTGGGAAGTGGCTGGAAACATATGATCAAATAAACAAATAAATTGACATGGCATATTATTTGAGGTACTAACCATGGAAAGATGAGGAATTTTGCATGTGCAAAATATATGTGTTTCTATATGTACATATGTAAACAAATGTTCGAAGGTGTATTTTAAAACGGTATGGTAAGGGAAGACTGTTGAAATGATGGCGACATACAGTATGATTCCCTCATTTTCACATCAGAGAAAACTGAGGTTCAGAATAATTAAGCACTTGAGGTCACATGACTCTTTAAGAAAAGATCAGGATTTGGCACATGTCTGCCTGAACTTTGGCCTTCAATCCTTTTCACAGCCCAACATAGGACACCCGGTTCAGAGGACCACCTGAGCCATGCTTTGAGACAGAGACATACACAAATGACCCGTGTAGATTACAGCCACAGAAGCTCAATTGACTAGAGAGCAAATACACTACTTTAGGGAATGATTAGGAGTCAGAATGAGGTAGGTGAGGTTGAGGGCCAGTTTATGAAAGTTCTCAGATGTCAGGATGATGAGTTTGGTCATCATCTTAGGCAGGGGAGAGATATGATTAAAGTGATGTATCAGATAGTCAGGCTGAGGAGAAGGAACTCATCATCAGGAATAATCATCCCCAGCTCTGTCATCCACCACATTGACATTGATATGACCAGGGCATGAATCCCAATTCTCATATTTCATGCCACAGGAAAATTGATAAAATAGCAGGAAAAATCTTGTGTTCTCTATCATTAATGTTTTTTAAGAAGATAACTGAAGAACAAATTAGTTTCTAGAGCTAGACATGATAAAATTATGTGTGTGGTTACTGCATACTCTGCTCTGTGTCTGATTTCAGTGGTGTTTAAACTACTTTCTAGACTGCACTCTAGTTTTTATTTTGCTTTATTTTTATTTTTTCTTAAATAAAATAAGTTAATTTGATTTACATGGAAGCGTTTATGTAATTATAGTTTACCTTATCTTAACACAAGGCAACAGCTTTCAGTGATCATGAGTCCACAATCTAGAGTCCTTATTAGAAAAGCAAGAAGATACTTCTCTAGATTCAGTGTGGCTGGAAACTACAGACACTCCCTGAACAATACAATATGGGCTGGTAAAAAGGGAACACACTTTGAAAATTTAGGATTTAATAATAGAGTCTTGAAATGCAACAAGATTGGCTTTAATCTTTTTACAGCAAAATTAAATCCGAGAATGTGTTTTAATACTGCTATTTCTATTCAGTGCAGAGTCTAGATTGCTGCTCTGCAGCACTTCAAATAACTATTATCATACAGAATATTATACCCATCAGCAGACAGTAAAAGAGTGGTTACTACCCTGATATTGAAAAGTATGCACAAGTAAAATACACATCTCAGACTTTATATATAGTTTACACTCTATTTATTGCTAGTCATCTTTACTCACGATTCTTATATTCACTAGAATTCCCCAATATTGAACTTTCAAAAAAGTATATATATAATATATATCATGTAGTCAATAGTTTCTAAGTGATGGCACAATAATTTTATTTTCTGTAACATTCCACTACAATTCTACATGGAAAAAAGATACACACAGAAAGTGCTTATTTTCTTCAACCTAATAGAATCATAGAGCGTGATAAACCTCCACTCTTTCCAGGAAGGATTTTTCCTTTTATTATGAAAGCCATAAAATGGCCTATTATTATAAAGTGATTACATGTAAAACATGTGATATAAGTTTTTAAATTTATATAACTCTCTAAATATACTTCTTACTTTAATAATTTTTGTTTTGATACTTCAAAGTTTTTAGGTTAACTTCTATTTTTATATGGGAGTGTTAAAAGTAGTGCAATTTAATGTGCTAAAATAAATTTTCAAGCAGCTTACTATGCATAGACTGCTTTTAAAAATTCAAAACAGCCCCAACAGCAAATGTCATTTCTTTCATAGTTACAAAATGCAAACTCCAAGTGTTTTATCCTAATGAATAAATGAGTTTGTCCTTTATGTATAAAATATAGTTTGTGTTTGTT
Organism: Dasyprocta punctata; assembly: GCA_004363535.1. Lineage (NCBI taxonomy): Eukaryota > Metazoa > Chordata > Mammalia > Rodentia > Dasyproctidae > Dasyprocta > Dasyprocta punctata. The sequence goes on from RJWM01004869.1 coordinate 15,609, forward strand.
GCACAAGTTTTTAATAATAGATGAATTTTAGGTTTACTCCAACGTATTCAATAAAGTGTGATTAATTTGGTTTTTCAAAAATGCAAACTAGACATTACTATATTACTTTGCAAAATGCACAGCTTGCAACATTATTGTCTCAGTGGGATCTTAAATTGAATTGTAAAATGTGTCTTATTTCCAGTTTGATTTATGTAAGAGATAGCAGTGGATAATGCTCTTTTTGAAGTTTCATTGCTTTGTGTGAGCAAACAACAGAAACCTAAATTTCATGATAGAGTTCGTTAAAACCCAAAGCAAACTTTTGGGATATACAGGGATATAGAAGATTTTACTAATGAAAACGTACGATGAATGCAGAGCAGCATATATTTAGGAAAACAACTTTTTGAAGTTTTCTATAATGGTGGGTCATGCAACACATTTCTGACATTTTCCATGATTTTTATTATGATATTTTACGTAATTACCAAATCATGTTCTCTCTGAAAAAGCTTTCCTGCGCCCTGAGAATTAATCTATGATACCATTTAACTTGGCTTTTTGAAGTAAATATCACCAGATAAAAGCCAGCTGGATCTGAATAATAGGATTCTTGAATGAATGTATTAGTGTTTGAAAAAGAGAGTACAAATCTTCTAAAAAGATTAATTTCCATAAAAAAGATAGCTCCCTGATCTACAAAAGAATAAATTCAAAAACATAATAAACTCTCAGAAAGAAAGGTAGATTAAAGTAAAAGCTGCAGCACCTTGCTCCTGCAGCTGTTGTTCAGCGATGATTCTGTATCAATTACATTTGGTTGGTCCTGTAGGGCTCTTCAAAGCTTCATGTGAAAAGCCTGAATGTGGAATACGTGTGACACTGTAAGTAATAACTTCAGCGATTAATTTTAATTCAACCTCACATTCATTCTCATCTAACTCTCAATATTTACAATTTGAGAGAAGCTACAAAGGTTTGGATGGGAACATATGAACCTACCAGGGACACTTTTTTCTTCTTCATTTATTAAAGATGTGGATATGAATTTTTCTTTGTTATGAAAATACTGTGGCTTTATCACGCTACATAGTTGCTGACATCATCATGTAAAAAGATTATAGTTGGCCAATGAACTTTATTTTCAATATCCTGCTGCAAAATGTGTCCTTTAAAAAAGGCCATGAATTCTGTTCACATCGCTTCTCTTTTTTAGTTTGTAAAATTACTGATAAAACAAAGTTTGACCATGCATAAAGTCCTCTGGGGGGTAGCATGTACTCTTCCATCTTGAATGAATCCTTTGCTATTATTATTACTTTTAATCCAAAGGCAGAAATAAATATGGAGATAAATTGATTTTCATACCTTGTATAAATCCTAGTAAAATGCAAATCTGCTTAAAAGAATGAACATGAAAAGACTCACATAACTTCAAATGCAATGAAAATTACAGTAAAAAACAAAACATAAATATGATAGTGAGTGTATTTCAACTCTGAAGGCTTTTTTTTTTCATAAGAAACAGCACAAAACAGTGAACTCCATCAAAAGGAACTTACCATCCAATCATACCAGTAAGAAAAGAAAGCTCAAGTAGGCGAAATTAGTAAATCACATTGTTAATCACATCGTGGCAATGATTTTACTGTATTGAATAAATACGCTGCTGCTTTTTCTCATTTTATTTTTCTAGAGTTCCCTACCAAAAACAAACCCTAGTAATTACAAATATGTTCATTTAAACTGATCCAGTAATTTATATATATTGACACATTTAAATATTAAAGCAATGTCCATCATAATAGAGTCATAAAAAACACATCATTATTAGCAAAAAAGCACAGCTTATGGCACACTAAAGAGTGTTTAACCAATATGTGAAAGACTGCCTTCTCTACACTAATAGTAACTACTAAATGATTGTGACAATTTTTAATAGTAACTCAAGAATTTCTTTTTCATACTTCTTCAAGAAAGCTGCTTTTAGTTAAAGCATAAAAATGGTAGTTACAAGGTTTTTGCAAACATAACTGCCATTCCATTAAGGAAATGGTGCAGCAAACAGTAAATAGTGGCCTCAAGGGAAATGTAAGTATTGATTTTATTACTGTGTTGGTTGGTTGGTATTTGCAATTGTCAACTCCAATTTTGGACTATGCTTTAAGTATCCTTAAAACTGTTAAAGGAAAAGAGAAAATTAATTGCAAAGCATTGATAATTATTGCTTTGCAGCTACTAGTATCATAAAAGATTATTTCTTTTCAGATTTTCATAGCTTGTATTTCTAAAATAAGAAATTTTAACTTTGTTATACACGGGAAATGAATGACCAGATCGTTTTCATTAAGTCAAGTTACATACTCATTTTATACAGTATACATCAGTAGTTCAATCCAAGAATGAAGTTAATCAATATGAAAAATGTAAACATTGCTATACAATCTTCTTTAATTTAGTTAAGAAATTTAGTTTTTAATTCACTGATATTGAAGTTTTGATTCACCTAAAAAGAGCTTAAATGACTATGAAACTAATTACAAGTCTACAAATTATATCGTAATTGAAATAAACTTCAACTAATAGCCTCATTAAGCATAAATCATCAAATGCTAAAAAAATGAACAAAATTTGCCAATTTAATATTGTTAATATGTTTTATATTATCATCATCATTATCTTCATCATCGATTTCCTTTTTTACATATCAGTAAATGGCACTTGCACATTTATGCTGAAGGTATAATTAAGAACACAGATCATTTTCTAAAACCATGCCAGAGAGCAGCTCTGTTTAATATGTAAATTTTCAACTATACCTACGGGGCTGTAAATATAGTCGGTGTTAAATTTCTACAATTAACTAAAAGAAGTGTTTATGCTACACATAAATTTTAGAAATGTCCTCTATGGAAATCTAAAGAGGTGGAAATTAATATAAGGAAAATATTACCAGTGCTGTTCAGATGAAAAGCATAAAGTATCAGTGGGTTCAGAAGCCACACAGCACATTAGAAATGTCTCATGCAAAAAAAAAAAAAAAAAAAAAAAAAAAAAAAAAAAAAAAAAAGAAAGAAAAGAACAAAAACCTATTGAAAACACACATACGTGAAATATTTCATATATCAGTAAATGTCAAGTCTCTATATCATACTTCTAAGAAAAGGATCAAAGGGAAATTGTTCCCATAGTTTTAGCATAAGCAAAGTATTTAGATAGTTCAAATGTCCTCGTGAAGTACAACCTTGCCTTGACTGGTAAGATGAGAATTCTGTGCATTCTATATGCATAGTATGTGTTCACTGAACTAAATTTTTCAGTTCCAATGAATTAAATTTCAATGGACAAGCATATGTATTAGTTTCAGTTGAGTGTGAGCTCTGCTGGATAGCATGTAGTTTTGATGGAAGTTGGGAGGAGGGTATTTTTTCATTTACTTTTGAATTCATAGGCCAGAATGCCCTGCACAGAGACTGCCTTTTCCAAATGTTAGTTAAATAAGTAAGATGCATAGAAAGTGTAACTCAGACACTTGTCAGGATTAAAGTTGTAGCTCGAGAATAGAGAAAGAAAACAATTACATAACATTTAATATCAATAATAATTTTAAAACCAACCAAGGGTTTGAAAGTAACATTTAGTTTCTCGTCACTGCCTATCATCCTGAGATCTTCACATGCTTAACAGTGTTGAAGGCTTTTAAGTTTCTCATTTGAGACGGTTTCCTGGTCTTTTACTCATGACCAACAATTAAAGCAATTTTAAACAAAACTCTGGTGTAAAATTTTACTGTAAATAGACGAGGAATTCTAAAAACCTCTGGTGTAAAATTTTACTGTAAATAGATCAGAAATTCTAATATGGAGTCTAAAAATTGTTTGGTTTATAAGCCATAATTTTATCTATCAGTGATTTTCAAACACTTTGGCTTCAGGACTTCTTTACACACATGGATTATGTTTATCAATATTTTCCCGATTAAAAATGAAAACTTGAGAATTAAAAATATTTATTAAGTAAAAATAGTTACAAACTCATTGACTATTAACATAAATTATATATTTTATGGGAAATAAGCATATTTTCAAAAATATAAAGTGAACCAAAGCATTTATTTTATACTTTTGCAAAGTTCTTTAATGATTGTCATGAAAAATATCTTTTGGAATCTCATGTTCATTTCTATATTTAGTCTGCTGTGATACACAAATCACATAGCCTATAAAATTCTCCACCATTTACCCATGAGACAATGCAGGTTTTTAAAATATGTGTCTTAGTAATATTCTGGAAAGGTTTCAGTTCCTTGAACTCCTTGAAAGTGTTTTAGGGACTTTTTGCTTTATGGGTCCTTGGAACACTGACAAAGGCAGTGAGAGCTGATAACATTTTAGGATATTTAGAGTATTTAATTATATATTAATTTAGTAAGCCAAATATTACCCTAATGTGACTTTCAACAAGAACAAGACTAGAAAAGTTGCAGTCATGCATCGTAAAGAAAGTTCATTACCTATGTACCAAACAATTGATAAAACAAATATTTACCTCACAAGGACTATTCATTCACTATGAAATGACAAACCATAGGAATTAAAGAAAGGTAAGTGTAGTTTTAAATATTACCTTTCCAATCTCAAGCATAAAGCCTCGCTCTCCCTGCCTTAATCATCTCATCTGGAAAATGTTTTCAAGATTGTCTAGATTCTAGAAAATTAATCAGATCAGATGTTTTATCTAACATTTTAAGATCATCTGAAAGCTTCTGCAGACAATGGATCTAAATTGTCTACTATATGACTGAAAGAATAGATGTCAACCCATTTCCAGATGGCTTAGCTAATATGTTTTAATTGGTAAATGAAAGCCACACATTCTGGGTAATCAATAATATTCCCAGTGGCATTTTTATTTCTATCAAAATTTCATTTCTAAATTCCCAGATGCACTCAAAGCAAGCATGAAAATTTAATTTTTAGACTGCAAAATGTCAAATGAATGTTATCCATTTTAAAATTCAAGAAAGTGATGTTGAGTGGGAATATGAAGAAGAAAAAGAAAATAGCAAGATTATGTATGCTTTGAGCTAAAAGCATTTATAATTTTTAATTTAAGACATTTTAAAGGTCGATAATAATGTAGCATTCCCATTTTTCTTCCCCATTTCCCATGGCGAAATAAGTAAAATATCTTGAATGACTATTAATAACGATGAATAACGAAGGACTGAAGTTTGGGTTCACAATGAATTTGACTAATAAATGTGATTTTGGAAATCTGAAATTCTATATATTTCTAGGAAAAATAAAATCTTAACTATTTTGGTTAATTACTTGATTGCTATGATAAGAGATTAACAATAAAATTTCTAGTTAAAAATTTAGGTTGACCATTTAAAAATAATGATTAACAGAAAATAATACAATATCAAAGAATTTAAAATAAGTCTTTTCTTAATTCTAGATGTATTAAATGAAATCCAACTGACAATGACATAAATATTGAACACATTGAAAAGACTATGTATTAAAATAATCTGATCGATTATGGGTATTTCTAATATTAGTATATTTTTATAAGTCTTGAGATTCTACCTGTAAATATATTACTTTGGTAGTTCTTAAAGACAAAATAACTCATTAAAATGTATACTTTTTATGTGACAGATTAAGGAATATATCATTGGTTCTTGTTGTCTTAAAAAAGTTACTTAAATTACTAAATATTCATTCTCAAAATGCATTTATTTATAATTGCATGTTCAGAGATTTAGAGAGATATAACTACCTACAAATGCAACATCATTTTGCTTTTATAGATATTTTATTACATCAATGGAAATTTCTCTGTATCCTTCTATGACTAAACTCATAAGCTATAACATAAAAATTACTATCAACAATGTAGACCAGCCATAAAATTCAATTAAAAATCCCTACATTTTAAGCAGTTATAGTAACATAATGTGTAAACATGAGCTGAAGTGATGTGTGGCTCCTAGAGCATGTCACATTTAGAAAATAAATGTTTTAACTGTTTCATGGTCACTTCTCAGTGCAAAGAATCTGCAGTGCCTGGAGAGTCTTTAGATCTCTCCAAATCTTAATGCTTTCATTAAAATTCACAGGTTTTTTTCTTACTTAAATCTACTAAGTAACATTACGTTTTGTTCACAAAAATATATACCTCTTCATTCTTCCATCAAAAAATATTTGCAGGCACCATTCTAAGGGCCCTGGGATTAAAAATAAGCAAAATTGACAATGAAGTCCTAAAACCTATATGACTGACATTCCAATAGTTACATACTGTTACATAGGTAAGGTGCAAGGTGTGTCAGACTGTGTCAAGTACAATGGAGAAAATGCAATAGGAAAGGAAGAAAGGGAGTATTTCCACATTGAGAAGGAAGGTTACAATATAAAACAGAGTTGTTTAAAACAGCCTTGACATTTGAAGGAGATGAGAGATCAAGATTTATGAATTTCTGAACAAGGAAAGTCCTAAGAGGGCAGAGTAATTCTAAGACTCCAGAGCTGCCGTCTTCTTAAAATATTTGAGAAACGAGGAGGATACTAGTATTACTATGGGCCAGTGAGTAAAGATGAAAGCGAGTGGAGAAGAAGAGCAGACAAAAAGCCAGGAACCTGAACATGTGGAGGATTGTCAACTACTGAGTAGGTTTTTCAATATATTGCTCTAAATGAAATGGAATGACCTGGGATGATTATACACAGAGGAATGACTTGATTCAATGTGTGAACTGACAGCTCTCGCTACTATAAAGTAGAAAAAAGGAAACATCACAATCATCCCAGCAAGAGACAGTGAAAGATGTACTTAATGGGTATATTGGGGGAATACACGAAATGTAGGTACTAGAGACAGCTCTAAGGTTTCAGGATGAAGAAGCTCTGAAACACAGAAGTCCAAGATGAGTATACCACCATAGAAAGATACTGTTAAAGGCCTTCTTTGGAATTGCAGACTCATTTATCCTCATGTAGTGAAGCGTAAGCTAGCTCTCTGGATTCTTTTTTTTAAGGGCACTAATCTCATTCATTAGGGCTTCACTCTCATGATATAATTATCTCCCAAAGAGACTGCCTCCAAATACCAATGCATGGGCCTTCCAGTTTCAATATCGGAATTTTGAGGGGACACTAACATTCAATACACAATAACAAGTATGAGGAAAAAGGGAGTTACCAATAGCTGATAGAAGAAGACTGAAGAATAACCAGGTTTGGAATAATTTCAAGAATTATTTCTAGAAATCTTAAGTTTGCAATATCTCAAACTTAACTCCTAGTCAAGTCACCATTTGGAGAGGTAGAGTCCATAAGTAGAGACACTAATGGCAATATGTAAATAATAGGGTGTTTTTCTCTCTAGAATAATCAAATGACTGATAAGTGGGTGGTCTCAATTACAAACATATTTCATATCTTGTGTTTAGGGTTTCAGTGAAAAGAACATATCTTGAAATTACAAAATAGCTTACTCAATATTCTTTTATAACCAGGATTCTCATTTGAAACTCATTTCTTCATTTAACTCATGTACTGAGTGGGCACGGCATGCATCACCACCCCAAACGCTGGGTGTACAGAGAAGACATTTTGCCCACAAGGAGCTCCAGTTTACCAGAAAGAAAAGATACCATGATGTTTATACATTTAGATAATTTTTAAAACAAAGTGGAAACAAAGTATTGTGTTCATATATATAAAACACAACATGATTGCAATAAGGTACTAGAAACATATGTGATTTTTAGAAAGCATGTAAAAAGATTGTACTACACAAGACTACTGCCAGCTTATACAACTCAAAATATTGCTATCATAGAGCCTACACCTCAAATAGTTTAATCATATAATTAGTTCTCATCAGGGCTACATCCACACTTGCTGTGTTACAGGTATAAAAAAAGCACGATAGGGGAAGGTGTTCTCCTGCAAGTGAAAATGAAGGTCCAAAATTACATTTTCGGCAGAGAGAACAGCAGGTTTGAATTTACAGAACCATTACAAAAACGGATAAAAGATTTTTGGGCAAATAGACAGTTAGCTAGTGGTTAATAGAGAAGTTGGGACATAAGGGAGTGTAACAAATACAAAGCTAAGGAGAGTACAACTTTTAATTTAAGATTATTTTGAAGTTCAATGGACATTACACTTAAATGTGACGTCATCTTTCAGTTATCTATAAGGAACTATTTTCAGGCTCCTCCTTGAATATCGAAATTCACAAATACTGTGACCTAACTTAAAATGGTATAGAATTTATATATCACGTGCTCACATACTCATATATGCCATAAATCCTCTGTGTTACTTGCAATACAAAATCTAACATAAATATTATGTAAATAGTTGTTACACACTTTTGTTTAGGGACTAAGGACAAGAAAGAGCTCTGCACGTGTTCTGCAATTTCCCCGTCTGCAGTTGGTTGAATCTGAAGATGCAGAATCTAAAACTACTACAGAGTGTCAACTGTATGTGGGTTTTAGTATGGAGGTGTTATACAATACTAACTATTTGGCTCCAGGGTTTAAAAGCACTTTTATTTTCCCCCTAAAGATAAACGTGGTGGTAAAAGACCTTACTTCAGTCTTTTCTCTACATTCCTCGGTGTAATTGCACTACTAGGCTCCCATTCATGCACTGAGGTTTAAATCTGCGAATTGTGATATCCAAGCAGGATTTCAATCCTTGATTTTAAGGAATTTGTTTAATCTCTTAGTGTCTCAATTTCCTCTTAGGTCAAGAGACAAACATTCAGCTTTCCTGCTTCTTTGCTACAGTGTTGTGCTGAGTGGCTTCACACACATAAAATGCAGTGCCTTCTCCAAAGTGAGAGCTCAAAGACTTGTGGGCACCACTCTGGATTTAAAATCATTCTGTGAAAGGGACAGAGAGAAATGAGATAGGAAAGAAACAAGGTTAGCACTGTTAAACACTTTCTATTAGTATGTCAGAGTAAGAATTTTGTTACATGGCATCACATTTACTGAGAACTTGGAAAAACTTAAAACTAGAGACACTATATAAATATTTTGGCATATTTAAGTATGTAAGATTTAATGATGTTCATTTTTCTAATCGATATACTAGTTTTTGTGGAAAAGCATAGAAAACAAATCCTAGTTTGAAATTCTTTATATATTATATTATTTTTCCCTAAATAATATTGGGTCAGAAGTGGAGACAAACACATCAGTGCCTGTCCTTTGTTTTGGGTGTGGGTTTATTTTTTGTTTTGTTTTGTTGTTTTGTTTTGTTTTGTTTTGTACCAGGGATCAAACTTGTGACCTGGATTGAACTCTCATGACCTCCCACTTGTGAGGCAGGTGCTTGTGCCATTGAGCTTATGCAATGGAGTGCTACCTAACCATAAGGAATGATAAACTGGGCACTTTTATAGGTCAATGTATGCACCTTGAGAACATACTCATTAGTGAAATAAATAAGACACACATGTGTAAACATCGTATTGATTCATTAGTGTGACAAGCTGAAAGAAAAAACATGTATATGTGCATGTGTACATATATATACATGAAAAATACATAAGATTGTTATACTATTGTTAAGACAGTTATTACACTACTGATTTCTCCAAGTTTGACAACGAGAAAGATTTGTACTGGTATTGTTTGTACAATTCAAGGCAGATGTCTTGTGCTCTGGGTGAATGATGTGGGGATAGCAATGTACAATGTATGTACCATTGTTACGCCCTCATTGATAAGCTTTGAAATTTTATTGCAGCATTTCTTCTTTTTTTTCTTTTTATGTTTGAATGAAATGTATTTGAAAAAAATAGTAATATTGGGTCACTATTAAGTTACCAGCTCTCTAAAGTCTACTGAAAATACTGTGTTTGAAGAATCATATTTAGAGCTTTCTTGAACCATCATCACATATTTAAAATAGAAAGTCTGTTTTAATAATTTCCCTTCTAAATCAATAAAGAATATCCTTTGGAAACAGTGCAAATTATGTGGGAAACATACTCTCAAGTACTTTTTACATTACTAAACAGAAAGTAATCTCAATGCAAATTTACCTCTACTTATTCTTGAGCATTATATATTTTTAAAACAGGGTTAGTTCTTATTCTTACTAGAGTTCTCCTTATTTATGTCTAGATAAGTTGCTTAATCATAACAAGATACAGTTCAAAACATATCTCCCAGAACCATAAAATTCTGTGATCAAAAATTAAAGATAAAATAAGTCCCAAATGACATCATTATGATTTTAAACTGCATGCTAATGATAAAAATGAACACATAAACCTTAATTTTAAAAATGAGTATTAAAAAGCTGATAGAATTGTGGGATTTACTTATTTAAAGCAGTATTATGCCACTTCAAACAAACTTACTAAAATTCTCTGACCAACAAATTAAAGCTAGCATGCAGATCAAATGAATTAGAAGTAAAATTTCAGTAAAAGAAATGCAGTTTGACACTTAAAGAGATTTATAAATTACACAACCTGAACAGTCAAAATGCTGTTAAATAGTTCCTGAGCTTTTAAGGTTAGTAAATTGACTGCCTAGTCTCTGTTCTGAACAAAAGTAATAGAAGTTTTATATCTCATCTACTCATGTACAATCATTAGAGTTTTAAAAGACACCCAAAGATATTTATACCATTCAGTTAGAATGATGCAGCAGGAAAGAGAAATGAAGCTATATCTTTCCATCAGTATAGCATGTATGACATAACACAATTGACTCCATTTCTCTGAATGGTACACCTTAAATTATATTATACATGATTTTGAATCAGTAACATTATTAGCATGAGAAAAGATCAACAACAGCCTTGTTGATTCCATACTAATTATTCTAATACTAAACACTATGTGTATACAAAAATAATTTTCATTTTCTTGTGTGTGTTCTGCAAAAACACACACAAAAGATAATTTAGCAAATTAACAAAAAATATGAAAAAGTTTAAAAAATGAAGCTGCACAATCAAAGTAAGAAAGTAGGATAAATCTTGTATTTTTACCATATTTATTCATAATATCAAATCATGGTCACTAGTATTAAGGAATAGCACTCAAAATATCAGGTAGTGATATCTCAATTTGTTGGTTATTTACAACTCATAGATAGAGGAAATATGATTGTATATATATTTGCCATTAAATAGGATACACCAAAAGATTTGGATATGTTTTGTCACCATATCAATTGGAAAGACACTGAAGTTGAAGAAAGAACATATGTCTTGAAATCAAAATTGGGACGTCCAAACTTTTCTATGCATCAACATGACCATTACAAGAAAATTTAAGGACTTACCCACAAGAGTTAAGCTGTCTAAAATATTTTTCTAGCTTTTCAAACTTTATGTGCACCAATTCTGAGACACACATGGATATATTTAATAAAGCCTTCCTGTAACTTTGATTGCCTGAGCTTATAAATACAGAGAACATATACAATAATTTGGTAAAAATATGCAATTATGAGTGAGGATCCAGGAAACCATGTCTTACAGAAAATAGCCAGGAAACAGCACCATCAAAACCAGTAATACACTGTGAATGGCTTTCTTCAAACACCTTGAGAACTCACCTTTTGAGTGATCCTTGTGTATAATTCATAGAAATACTTTGAATTCATGCAAACTATCCTCAGATGGAATGCCATAATGGATGTATGATGATTAGTACTTTTTATTATATTAACAGAAACATGTAAATAGGCCTTAAATCATGAATTGTTCATTAAAGTGAAATTTGGTTATTCCAAAATTGTCTTTTCATTTGAATCACCTAGACCTTCACAAAAATACCGATCTATAAGACCCACCCTGACACATTATGATTTTGTTGGTTTGGAGCATATCAAGAAATTTGTAAAAGGTTTTCCAGATGGTTCTATTTTGGGGACAGGGTTCAAAGTGCTTTGGATTTAACTCAGGGCCTTGAGCAAGCTAAGCATATGTTCTTCCACAGAGCAATATCCCAGAAGCCATCCAGAATATTCTAATGTGCAAAGGAGATTGAAAAACTCTGAACTGCTAATCATATCACTCCTCTCAGCTCAGGTTGAACAGTTTAAGAAAAAAATACAATTTAAATATTCATATATGTCCTAAAGTAGGATTTGCTTTATGTTTTCTACTTGTCCAACGAAGATGAAAGAAAATCAAAACTTAATAAGGAACCAACATACTGTTATTTTGTGGTGCTTGTCTTCTGCAAATTGCTCTGTATTTTTTCATCTGTTTATTCCTTTCTATTCCCTTTATCTACCTGAGACAAGTGAGGCAAAATTTTCTAAAGTTCACAGGGAGATGGTAAGATCTTCTAGACATTACCATAGTGATTAATAAATCTAAACCCGCTATCTATGTGAGACATACATTTTCATTCAATAGCAATATTTTGTCCCACCATCTTCAAGGGGAAAAGGCATACTGGAAACTATATTATTTTAAACATATTTATCCTACTTTGCATCATTATCTTTGAAATGGCCTTTCAGTGTAGTACTGTACAGTACCTTATAAGTAGTGTTCTCCTGCTTTCTGTTTTTAATGTGACTTATAATTGTTTTAGTTGATATTTGACTCATGCTTAAGATATAAAGCAGAGTTGAATGTGTTCCTATATTTTCATGTATTTTGTGCCCTTGGATAAATTACTGTAACAGGATCTCTGCCCAACTTTTTTTCTAAGCAAAACAATACTACTTTCTTTTGAAGATTTCTGAGGACTTTACTGATACGATAAAAATAAAGTGTCAACATTTCATAATCATTTGTTAAAGTTTTGTTATTGTCGTTGTTATTTTTTGATGCTGAGGACTGAACTCAAGACCTTGTGAAAGAATGCCCTCTACCACTGAATGATAACTCAGCCTCTGTTTTTTAAAAAGATTTTATAGCCTTTAATCTAAAAACAAAAAAGATCACAAAAATTATGTTTTACACCTATGAAACTAATTTGGTCCTTGGACACACAGCAATTTAAAAAATGCTGTAGTTATGCTATGAGGTATCAAATTATACTGTTTTAATATTTGACCCTTTTATCTATTTTGTATGTATCATACAACATTTTTTATATAATTTATGTGACGCTAAGCAATGAGGCAAAATAAAACTAGATATTTTTTACAATAAATAATCATTAGTGTAGTATAAATTTCATCTGAAGGGAATTATACTGGTTTATGCAAGTATGTTGACTAACAGTTAAGAGAAGCACAGTGATTTCATTATATCAATTAGGGATATGGACTAGCTGGTTTCATTGAGCTAACTTAACTCTGACAGAGTGTATTCTCCTTTCTGGGAAATAATGGGAACCTCCTATGTCTTTATAAGATTTCCTTTAATAATTAAACTTTGCATGCACCATGCTTAAAGTGTTTTAAAATAAACACAAAACAAACTATATCACTGCAAATCACTAAATTATTTGGCCAAATAGGAAACATTTTTCAAAGAAAAGTCTGTGTGTGTTTTCTTTAATTACAAAGACCATATCTAATTTTAACTGCCTCCTTTTTTTCCTTAATAATGAGTTGACCTTCTATTCTCCTTAACCCTTTTTTATCAAAGCCATCTACACCCACTTTGCCTTCTGTTTCTCTAATCTGCAATTATTTATGTTTTCTTCATGCTGCTTTGTCCGCCATGGGAGCAAAATTGTATTTGGTGAAATATAGAGCTAATTATACCATGAACCCTGCAACAAAAAGACAGAACAGATGTTACTTCAGACGTGCTAAAAGTCCTCACGCTTCATGTGCATAGAGTAAAACACTGAGCGGAGTCGTCAAAAACAATACCTAATCAAGGCAGTTTTAGACATGCAAATCTTTTTAACACCAGAGTTAAATGGAGAAATTCTGTCAATAATATTTTCAGTCCTCACCATGTGCTTGCCAGAACAATTATATTAGGTAGTGATTTTTAATTAATATATAAATGTGTGAGTCCACATTGTTACTATCCCAGGGGGGCAGAAACTGAGGGAGGCAGAAGTGGAGATCATATGCTGAGTTAATAAAATAATAACAATGTTTTCATTGAGAACGTGTTTCCATGATGCAAAAATAAAATATTTGGATGTTTCTTAATTTAACTAGCAAAATATATTTTCTTTTTTATTCTCAGTGAATATTTAAATTACATATTTAATTGGATGTTAAATTGATAAATTAAGATCAATTTATGTTTAATTTAGTCGATTTTCATCATTTCATGATTAAATTTCACTTCTTTGTAAATATATATGTATATGCAGAGCACAGTTATATTATAACACAATAGTTGTTCTTTTTCCTTTTTGCAAAACTTTAAAGTGCTTTTGACATATTGGATTAAAATCAATACTACTTGTGACATGTATACAAATGGTAAATTACTCCATGAAAATATCAAAATGCTTGTCGTGCTGTGTAGTGACTAAAAAGAATCAAAACTATACTAGTTTAAAGTCACTGTAAGAGGGCAGTATTTTAATGGTGTACTTTGCACTCCAAGAAGTGTGCCTACACCACAGGGAGTATAGCTCCCTCTGAGATCTAAAACCTAGAAGGTTCAGAGCATGAAACCTCCCTCCCAGGGAGTGTTAAATGTGTGCATTGAGTGACTGGGCAGGACATCACTTTCAGTGTTTGTTTTAGGAAAACACAGCACCTCTCTAAAGAACTGCAATAGCTAAAGAATTCCACCATACTAAGTGTATAGTGTGTTCACTTTTCTATGTCACATTCAAGGTCTTATATGAAATAGTTCTGTTTTACACAATTTTAAAACATTATACTTTGGCCAGTTTTAAGTAGGATAGATATTGTAACTGATAATACCTCATCACAATTACTTATGAAGGAAAGTATACATTTACACATTGAAAACATTTTATTAATTCACAATTTTTGCTTTAATTAAACAAAATTTTAGATGTGATATAATGTATAAACCTCAATGTAAGGAAAAGATCAATAATATGTTATTGTTTACTATGAAAAAGATATAAACCTATTTGTGTTTTCAAAAGGTAATATGAGAATAGCTTTGAAAATTTCAAATTTCCAACACTGCTGAATTTAACTATTGACATGTATCTAGTTGGCCTTTTCCAGTTTAAGCCACTGTGAAAGATGTGGGGGAGGCAAAGGGGGAATTTCACACAACTTGTCTGATAGAGTGATTATATTTTTCAAAACTGTAAAGTTTAATCTTATCATCTTCAACAAATAATAAAATGGAACGTAAAATTACATCATTTAATTTGCAGTCTTCCGTGATTATTGATTTTTTTCAAGCCTTATTTTCTAATTGATTAATTTTTCAATTTATATTTTAAAAAGTACTTTAAAGCTTAATCACCGATTTACTTAAAATAGTGAAACAAGAAACATTAAATGAGATTATTATTAGGTTGAATTGAACTAAATATTGAAGAGACAAAAATACAAATAAAGAAAGTTTTTTAACTTTCCACAGTGGATATTCAGGAGACCAACTGCAGACTGAATACTGATTGTCATTCAGTCAGCACTGTGGCCACCCAGAAAGGACAACTTCTCATGAGGACAAACATTGCATACTGCTTTTCCAAGATACAGACTCTGGTCCTGTCATTCCCAGTAATTTGGGTCTTTTAGAAATGACAGTTAATCCAGGTGTCATCAGTGAAACACAATAGTAAGAGCATTTTTTTATTATTTTATTTTATTTTTGCAGCACCAGGGATCAAACTCACAACCTCGCACCTGCCAGGACAGGCGCTTAAGCAGCTGAGCCAAACTCCCAGCCATGGTTTTTTGAGGCAGGGTCGCATTATGTAGCTCAGACCGGCCTTCTGCTCACGCTGTAGCCCAAACCGGCCTCGAACTCACAACGCTCCTCTTACCTCAGCTTCCTGAGTGCTGGGATTAAAGGCGTGCCCCACCGTGCCCGGCTAGTAAAAGCATATTTGAATGAGTTTAATTCTTAATATCTAAAAGGAGGTTATCTCGAGCTTTAGATGATCAGAGCAAGACTAGAAACCTTAGAGAACCCAGACATCAAATAGCAATGGAGTTACTTTTTCACTTAGCTTCTGCCACACCAAAAGCATTTTCTTATTACCTCCAGCATTGTAACCTGTTAATAGACCAAAAGGAAGAGGCTTTTTCTCAAAAGACTATTTTATATGCCAGTAACTCAAGTGAAGTAGTAAGCAAGAAATTAAAACACTTCTTTTGGTCTGATTTCACTCCTGCCCCCCACTGGAAAAGTAGTGGAAAAATACATACATATATGAAGAAATTTATTCAAAATGACAAGAATTCTAAAACTACTGTAAATATAACTCACTTTAAGCAAAAATATATTAAAATGTTACCCAAGTAGGAGAGTCTCTTAAAACTTGTTTAAACTCTTTTTTTTTACAAGAAACAGTTTTGGAAGAACTTGTAAAAATGAGTATGTCTGTTAATAATTGAAGGTTTTACATGCTAAATAATATTTAGTTCACTGAATCAATAATCATTTAAAGTATTTAGCTTATACTAGTCTAATGCATTTTTAAATTTGGAACATATATCTTCTGTCTTGACCATACAGTTATTTTAATGTCTATAATGAGTTCATTTTTAAAAGAAAGAAATAAAATAAGACACTATTTTCAAAACCAGAAGAATTATTTGCATATGATCACTTCTATTTTTGAAATTGCAACAAGATTAATAATATTTTTAATTTCAAAGGATTGACACATTTCTTTCATTTATACTAAGAAGACACCACATTTTAATGGAATAAAATCAAAGTCGTACTACTATTAAATATGTTAAATGTAATAAAATGATGCTTCATATTATGAATACTTAGAAATTATGTTTCACACAATAAAAACATGCACTTTTACAAAAAAAATTCTCTCATGAAAAAACTGGCTCACAGTACATTCAGAGAAAGATACTTTAGGATACTGTGAACAAAGAAATTTTTATTCTCCCCATTCACCAAACCTAAATATAATTTTTATAAATAAAAACACATAATCTCTTTTTCTTTCCTCATTTAGAGTCTAGAAAATGAGTTTACAACTATAGAGAAGAGAGAAAGTGAGGACAGACATTGTCTCCTAGATTCTCACATGTATAATCAAAAGTGATTTTTGAACATTGCTGATGATGACAAAATACAATACACCAAACCAAATAATAGTTTCAAGTCTTCAGAGACTAGGAATGACTTCATTGTGTTCAGTTGGTAGCACTCTGTAGCTATTACATGCTCAACTGGCAGAATTGACTCACCTATCACTGAAAGCACACTCTTATGACATTGGAATCAATCTATAATGGTATTTCTCCAGATGAGCATTCAGTTTTTTGCACACTTACCAGGGTAATATATATATTTTTGCTAGTATCAGCATAAATGATATCCTATAAGATAACCAAAGGTATAATAATGCTGAATATACCATATTCATTATGCTACTTACATACTGAATACATAAACACATACACATGTGTTTATATAAAGAGAAATAAATCAAAGACAGGGACAGAAATTAATACAATCAAAATTTTGTTTCAGCAGCCCATTTTAATGATGTGTTTAATACAGTTCAAGTATGATAAAAATTTATCCTTTCTAAATCATTTTGACAACTTCAAATGCAATGGATTCACAATAATAATAATATTAATGTGAATCTTAAGCTTAATCTAAAAATTTCTATTTTAGATTTACTCAAGAAGTGAATCTAAAAGAGAAATATTTTCAAGGGTTAAAGAATCTAAACTGGGATTATTAAAATTATTACTAATATGACAGTTATGAAAAACCTTCTTGGTGGTTTGAATACGAAGGTATCAAGAGGTAGAATGAGTGTTGAATTTATGTTGTGGAAAATTGGTCCCAAGTTGGTTTTCCACTTCATCAGAAAGCACTTTTGTCTTGTATGCAAACAGTTAATGAAGCATGCTATCACTGAATTGTTTTAACTAGTATAAGAAATACTTCACCTTTTCCTCTCTTCTTCTTTTAGGAAGTTTTGATACCAACAGCAAGACACACTAAATATTAGAATTCCAATTCTGTTTTTCAGGAAGAGTGGTGGAATAGTGAAACTATTAATAGTGTTAATATGTTCATATTCATGTAGAAATTATTCTTTCATGAAAAGTAGCTAAAGTTTCACAATTCCATTGTACGATAATAAACATATAATGAGAATGATCTAGTCATTATATTTTCACCCAGAAGCCACCCTTAGTTTGAATATTTTGAAGCAATGAGCCTTTTGATTTTGTTTTTAAAGCCTCTGGCAGGTGGTAAAATTTTGTTCCAACAACACTCATGTGATTGGGTACAAAGGAATTCTTTCAAGAGGTTTGTGGTTTTACCTTTATACCAGTTTCAAACAAAATGGGATGATCATTTCTTTCATATTAAAATTAAAATAAACAGAAGAACAGAAGGGGCAGGAAAAATTACACATTATAGGAAATGATTGCACTAAAAAGAGCTTTTCATACATTTATTCAGACTATATACTCATAATAAAGTGTTCACCTGCATAACTTTGTCACACTATGATAATTTAATACTTGCTTTGCATTTCTTCTATTTGATATTAAATTTCCCATTTTAGGCAGACTTTGTGGAGATGAGGAAGAGGGATCAGCAGGAGAGGCATAGGTAGGAGAATAAAACAATTAAAATGACCAAGATATGCTTTACACATGTATGAATTCCTCACAACCATTATGTACTACAGACATATACTAATTTTAAATATTCCTATTTTAAATTCTAGGGTACAGGCTTACTACTGTCTTGTACAAAACAGTAAACTGTATATGCTATGTATATGCTATAAAGGGATGCAGTTGTGCATGTATATACTAGGTAATTCTTATTCTAAAAGGTGTTTCAAAAGAGCCTGAGATAGGTATGTTTCTGAATAAGTATATTTCTGTATATTTCTGTCACAAGAACAAAAGAAAAGTTTTTAAAAATGGGCTTGATCGTTTAAAGCCAGGCTTAACATTATCACCAGAGATGAATTAGATTTATCTCTTACAAGTTTGGTTATTGTTTTAATAGCAGCAGAAAATTTATACTTGATTAAATTGACCAGTAATTTATGTAAACTTATTTCACTAAGAATATCCAAAGGTTCCTGTTAGCAGCAGCACATGTATGTTCCTGTTTCAGGGTTAAAGCCTTGTGAAGAGTAGTTAAGTCATGCTCAATTGAAAGATACTGACAAAAATTGAAATGCTGGTACCAGTTTTAAAGAAATGATGGTAATAAAAATATGAGAATCTTTAAGCAATGAGAAAAATTGAAAAAATCACATTTATTTCCTCACTTTAGGAGTAAAGACATAGATGTCAAGAACTATTCAGTGGCATTAGCTCACCACATGGCAAGACTTAGGTCATGAAATGATATATTTGTAATACAGATCCTACTTCATTATGGTAAAATACTCACTAACATGGGTTTATCTTTAAGATTAGAATACCGAATTGAACAACTGATTCAGCTGCAAACCACTTTTATGCGAACATTAATAAAATATTTTTTCCTGAACAATATAACTGGCAGATTATCATGGATGAATATTTAAATCATGTAAGCAAAAATAGCAACTGTTATTCATATAAATAAATCCACTTACAAAAGTCTTTAATACAAATTAAAATTTATTTCTCCCTGGAAACTATTAAAATATTAATATCTATCTTACAAAAGATAAGATGGATGTATGGGTTTACTGAGAATCCAAACGTATAGGTGCTCCTCAATTTACACGGGATTACATCGCGAAAATCTCATTGTATGCTGAAAATAAATTCAATTCACCTAAGCTACTGAGCATCATTGCTTAACAAAACAGCCAAGTGTGGATTCTTTCTCAGCATCACTTGGATGACTGAGTGTGAAGGCTCACTTCCACTGCTCAGTATCATGAGACTTTTGTGCTCTATATGGCTAATCCCCAAAATGATCAAACTCCAAAATTCCAAGAAGTTGCTACTGGGTGTACATTGGTTCAGAACCATTATAAATTTGAAAAATCTTAAATAGAACTATCCTTCAATCAGGAATCAGCTGTAGTATGTAAAAGAACTAGGATCCCAACTCAGGACTTTTGACTTTCCTAGACTATCATGCCTCTCTGATGGTACTCATACTCTGTTAGACCACTACGTGGCATTCAGTATCATGTGATTACTGGACAATTCTCAAAACTAAACTTTGTTTGCAAGTCCACAAATGCAATTGAACTAAATAAAATACTTCATTTAAAAATTATGTGAATAAATCAGGCACAGAAGTTTAAACATTTCTTGATTTCTCTTACACAAGAATCAAAGCTGTAAGTAAACTAAGGAGCAAAATAAAAGATAGATGATATGAAAAACGATATAGGAAGAGGTTGTGGGAATGAAGGGAAAACAAAGCAAAAGTGAAAAACATTAAGATGAAATCTATACATGCACCAACTTCCCAAGATGATTGCAATTATTATGTATCACAAATATATACTAATAAAATGCTTTTAAATACAAAAGAGTCTCAGGTTAGTTCAATAGCAACTCATACATAGTGAAAATACGGTGAATCTTTTTACTTATGATGAAACCAAAAATGAAATTACTTAAAACAGGAACTAAAATGTAATGGTATTTCCAAAAAGAAACACATGGCTTTGACTATACTCAATTCATACAATAATTATTTATGTTCTATGGCAACAAAAGAGAAGACTTTGCAAATTTTAGATGCATGGGGCACAATTAATACTGTGTACACACCATAGTGAGTGCATGCCACAAGCACATACCCCTCTCTGGGGACAGATGGACGACCATATCTGTCCTTGTGAACATGCTACGTAACTGCAGAAGATCACACATAACACGAATGTTAATCTACAAACAACTGGATTAAGGATGTAGAAATGCGAGGCTGCTTTTGGCTTTGTTTTAAATCAAAAAGGAGAAGAGTCATAGCCCTTTCTTTAAAACAAGTAATATTTTATAATAGAAACATTTAGCAATAAAGTCAACCATATAATGAAGTTTATTATGTCACTAATAAATATGATATATTAATAATATGAAGTGTACTATTAAGTTCCCAGTCCTAGGAAGGGAAACATAAAGACTAAAAACAAACAAACAAACAGAAAAGAAATAGAGGAAATTTGTCCATCATCCATCTTCCTATTATAGAAGACTACACTTTCTCTGATCTGTAACCATAGCAGGTCATTCTTGTCTTTATTTTAATTCATACATTCATGCATACATACATACATACCCGTGTATGTATTACCATGAGATATGCAGATGCTCCCCCAGTCCTTTGTGCAGATTCTATAAAAAAGGAATCATGTTCCTTTAGTCTGGATTGAAGGCTGGATAAAACAGATTTTTGTAAGTAATAGAATCTATTTGTCCTAGAAAAACTCCTAGCTAGGAAACTAAAGTCTTTAGAGGTTGACATTTTTATCTTGATAAATGCAAAATTTTAAATTATTAAAAATTAATTCTTAATAGAAAGTTAGCAAAAATAAAAAAACACTCTTACACTCAGAAAAAAAGCACTCTCATGAGTGGAAATACATAGGTGAGGGCAAAATAAGACACATTTTCCTAAATCCAATACTAGTATGCCAATGTTCAATATTGAACTAAAAATTTATCCAATTCATTATGATAAGGCAAAATTATACAATAATGTTAAGTCAAGCTATGTTGACAGACTACAAAAAGTACTCTCGCTTGGGGTGATGTGACTGCCTTACTAGAATTTTCAAGTGGAAAAAGAAACTTACACAGCAGACTAGATAGGCTTCTGTAAACCTTTAAGTTCTAAATGGAATTTTAAGATACTATCTTTTCAATATTGTATTAAATAAGAAGTAGACAACAAGTCAGGGATACCTGTATGCTTCATAGAGACTTCTAAAAATCAGATTTAACATAAAGTAAGTTATGTCATACTTTACCGGACAGATTCTACTATCTTAATGATGAAGTTACGTACTGCTATTTTGCTCAAGGCCATGTTTATACTTCTTCATCTAGCAATTAAAAATTGGAAAAAGCTTTCTGTTTTTAGTAATTTAATATTATAGTGATACGAGAATAATCTAAAAAGTATCTCATAGTTGCCAAACATGAATCTTAAAGAAATTGCATCCACGTATGTCACAGAAACACACACACACCTATGCACTTCTACACGCATATACGCTGGAAAAATTCAATGTAGAAAGTTCAATTAGAAATATTTTCAGTATTATTTGGTGGACATCATCATTAAGTTTGGCATTTAGGGTATGAATAGTTTACTTATTTGATAACATTTAGGAAAAGCAACAAAAAAGTTTTGAAGACTTTCTCCACTCTTTCCAGAACTTCAGTTACTAGTATACCTGGATAAAACTTACCAGGAAATGTTCCATATAAAGATGTCTTTAAAGAAGTTTTAAATCCTGAAATATTTGATACTGGCTAATGTGTTTTTCTAATCATTTGCTTAATGCAAAATGGATGAGGAATCTAATCTGACAACGGTTCTTGTTTCTTTCGCTCTGACCTTTGAGTACCCTCTACACAAAGCACATCACATTCACAATGAGATTATGACGTAGTGATCTGCTTGTGAACATCGTATGATGGCTCAGGCAGTGCATGAATGCTCCCTTGGCACTTGTGCTTACAGCAATTTGAATTTCTCTGGTAGCTCAGTATGATTTATGGCATGTTTCAGACTTTTGCTTCATCATGAGAGAATACTGCTAAATTCATGAGTTTTGCAACTGAGATGAAGAAGGGAAAAGAGTGTCTTTCGAGAACCTGTGGGTTGATATAATTTTGGCTTTTAAAGCTGAATTGGTTGCAAAATTAGCTTGGAGAGTTTTCTTCATTGTCATCTTTTTTACAGAATAGAAAATCAGTACTGTTTATTAGTGAATCATTTGTGCAATTATTGAACCTCATATTCATATGGAAAACACCTGTTTGAAGAATAAGAGTTAAGATTTTGTTATTAATAGCAGTATAGATGTTCAACAGAGATTCATATAAAACTCTTCTGTTTATCTTTTACAAAACTCCTGTTCTGGCAAACAGGTGGTTCCTTATACCTGCAGTATTTCATTTCCTCATACACAGCTGTGCTAGAAAACTTTGATTTTATGAAGCACATGCCAGACTTGGCAATATTTTTATAATGGACAGGAAAAAAGCAAATTGTATTGCTTCATTTATTTTTCCTATACCAGCAATGTATTTTTCAGATTTAATATTACTTGCTTTCTCCATAGTCAACTTTTGTAATATAAGCAACTGTTCCTCCAGAAATATGGACAATAGCATGAATTCATCCCTAAATTCACATGGAAAATAAAACACTGCTGATGAAAGCTTTTTTGTCTCCTTTTTATTATTATTCATAAAATTCCCTAGGTATGCACAGTGCTTTATAGAGCATATAAAAAGACAAGGCCCCTGCCACAAAGGGTTTATAGCATAATCCAAGGGACACACAAGAGTATAACAGCTCAGATATAGAGAATGTGTATTATTTGGGGGACAAGCAAATGAGAATAGATAAAATGTAGATATTAAACCAGGAAGGATGCAACCACAAAAGATATTTTTGTTGTTGTAGTCTTTACAGCAATTTGTTGAACAAAGGTAAAAAATGGAAAGTGATAAATAATAAAGTTAATAGGCTATCAATTCATTTATTTTCACATTTCATAGTTTTATGAATCTGTTCACAGACATCTAAATGCTTTATATATTATGCTCTTGAAATTCTATGGTAGCATCCTCCTCCTCATTAAATAATACAGAGGTTGATTTGAGTGACTTAAAGATACTATTTACTCAAGTTATATTTTGCACTCATAGAATTATATAAATTTAAAACTTCTATTTCTGGACCTACAAAATTAACAGATCTTAGTAACACGCAATAGAATTTATGGTTTGTGTTCAAGGTTGTCAAGATTGATATTGGAAATAGTAAATGGAAATTTAAATCTCTATTTCTAATTTTAATATTCTAACAAAGAATGAGCCTTTTCCCCTATTTTAATAAACTGGGATAAACACTAAAGTGGAAGTCTAAATAGTAGACCCTGTCTTAAGTAATACTACCTTAAGCATCACATAAAAGCAACAAGAAATTATCTCCTATGAGATTCAATTTACTCATCTGTAAAACGGAAATGCCAACAATATTAACATTTTATGCTTCAAATTAAATTAAAAGAATAGATGCAGACACACACTCACAAGAAAATGAGAATTTAAATGCCACACAGTAAACCTCTGAAATGCTGACATTGAATAAAATGTAGCTTGAAGTAAAACAAACACTCTGTTTGGTAAGAATATCCAGGAATTTCATGAGTCAAGAGAGAGACTATATTAATAAGGATAATGTATAAAGTCACATTCCTGCCTAACTGAGCACTTATACTGGAGTATTTGTTGAATAACCATAAATTGGTGGTCAATCAGTGTGACAGGGTCTACATCGCCCTTTACTAGCTAACTAACGGTCTCATGGAGGAGAAGACTCAGGCAGCAAACAGACTTACATAGCAAGGTACGACTATAAATAGTCCAAAGTACTATAGAAAGAACAGGATGATACTGAATGGAGGAGGGTGAGGGCATACTTAGAGAACTGATTTAATTTCAGCATTCAGTGAAGAACATTTAAGCAGAGACTGGAAAATGAGAGGGAGTTTAGTAAGTGAAAAATAAAAGCATTCCACCATCCAGTTTTGAAGAGGTGCTGGGAGAAGAAAAGGTAATATGCTCGAGGAACTCAAGAGAATTCAGTGTGGTGGAAAGAATGAACGGAGAAAGAACAATCCAAAGTCTTTTTTTTTTTTTTGGCTAGGGTAAGTTAGATACATTCTATACTCTGACAAGTCTTTTCAAGCCATATTGAGAAAGCTGATTTTCATTTTAACCCAAATGCAAAAGTAATTGAAGATATTATCTAATGCAAAATTCATAAACTGATTTATGATTGATAATCACCACTGTCACTGTTATAAGGTCAGAGGATTATAAAAGACAACAAAACTGGGGATATAGCTTAGAGGCAGAGTGCCTGCCTGACAAGCGTGAGGTTGTGAGTTGGATTCCCAGTACCAAAAAAAAAAAAAAAAAAGACAACAAAAAATGAGAACAGGAAAATTGGTAAAGGGTTACTGCAGTAGCCCATGTGCGAGGTGTTGGTGATTTGGGCTACCATACTAGCAATGAGGGGAGTGGGAAGAGGAATATGGAGCCAAGATTTGGTTTGGAGGAAGACAAAATGATAGGCAGACAAAACCATAAGAAATACGAAAGTGATTGCAAAATGGGAGGGGGACATGACAAACATGATTCCAAATTAATCAGATGGAACTTCTGAGTCTTTTTTTTTCCTTTAATTTCAATGTACTGAACTCAGAGAAGATTGGCCAAAGTCAAGGTCCAAGCTAGAGTATCAGATTATATTTCTTTCTCATTCATTTTGCCAGGAACTGTGGCAAAATCTTTGTCATGAATCTTTAAGTAGAAAGGGGTACTCTAAATAATTTAGAGGACAAGATACAATAACATCACTAAAAAATTGAAACATTTAATTGTATAATTTTATGTAGGATGAAAACTATTATAAGTCTATTTCTATTATCAATATAGAGATGATTGTTTATGTTTTGTTTTGTTTGTGGCACTGGGGATAGAACTCACAACCTCACGCCTGCCAGGCAGGCATTTCAGCCACTGAGCCCAACTCCTAGCCCTAGTTTTTTGAGACAGGGTCACACTGTAGTTCAGGTTGACCTTGTGCTCACGTTGTAGCCCAAACTAGCCTTGAACTCACAACGCTCCTCCTACTTCAGCCTCCTGCGTGCTGGGATTAAAGGCGTGTGCCACCACACTATCATTGTTGATAGATATGCTTTTAATAGCTTAAAGTCAATAAATATATTTATTATGCAAGATGAATTTCAAGAGAAGAGATGTAAGGTTGGGGACAAGAAGTTGTCTGAATATTGAGGAATAGCTTCACTAGGTGTAAGGCCCAGGAAATGAAGCAAAGATGAAAATTATCACTAAATTTCAACTATTAATAACTCCCATATATAATGGGAAAGCATATTAAAGTCTTGCAATAAGATTGAAAAGGTAACATTAATATAAAACTGTTACAATTGGAACAAAAAACTTTCAGAATACAAGAAATCATTTGCATTCATCAGTTATTTAATAGGAAATAATTAAGTTTTCTGAAAGTAACGTATTATTGAGATATCTGTTTCTGAGTAAAATCACGATGTAAATCATAGAAGTGAAAGTAAAATATTCATGCATAAATCTTAGAAAATTATCCAAATGATATTTTAAGATTTTATTAATCATTTTAAAATTATGTAAGCTATAAACTCAAACCATGAAAGCATAAATTATATGATTGTGTATGCTCACATGTATAGAAGTCAATATTCAATTTTAAAGTACAAATAAAATATAACTTCCATTTAAAAGCTTCAAACTGCTTTTCAATTCATAAGTATAGGAATAATTTAAGTCATTTTTTGCACGTTATTTTATCTATCAATAGTAATTAACACAGTCTTAATCTGGCTAATGTTAATGACCACTGTTCTTCCGTAAATCCCAGTTAAACCAAGCTTATTAAGGACTAATTAAAGAAAGTATTATGTGCACTGAATAAAGTAATGTCTGTTTTTAGAGTTAGAGTATACATTTTGTCTGATAATGTAAAATGGGACAAAACTTTTCAATTAAAAGTTGATGGGCTTTTTACTGATTCCCCAAAAAAAGTCCAAAGGAAATAACAATTTTCTCTTGCCATGTGCATGTGTGCTTTTTAAAAAGGCAACAAAGTAATATGAAACTGGTAACATATTTTCTCATCATGACTCTTAAAATCAATAAGATATTGTTTGGACAAATATAGAAGATCCCGGGTAAGTAAGAAATGTTGCGGCCACATAAGAGAAAAGAATATGAGAAACGGCTTTATCCAAAGGTGAAGAAGACTGGGAGACCAGAAAGACCCAGATATATGCAAGATTTTCATCAATATGTCTGCACAGTTCATTGTTTTACTGTTATTTTCTACTTAAGAAACTTTAGTGTAGCGCTTATAATAGGTCAAATAGTGTTTTGAGAGCACTAGTTCAATCCAAATAATCCCCAAAGGGCCCTATGAAATATTTTAAATTATATCTATGATACAGATGAGGAAACAGACACTGAGAGACTAAAGAGGCCAAAATGTCTTGACAATGGTGAAAAAAGAGCCATGTTTTACACCCAAGCAGTTCAGCACCAGATTGTGCGCTCTCGATGCTGCCACAAGATGCTGCCATTTTTCATCTTACATGTTCTCTGTTCTCCTTTGCCTGTCTTTTCTCCACCATCCTACCTTGTTCCCCAAACACTCAAATGAGGAACAGCAGTCAACACCCCAGAGTGCTAACAAAATGTGAGGTTTAACAGACAAGTGGCACAGTGGTGCAAAGCTGGAGGCAAGAATATTAGGTGTGATGTGTAGAGTTTTTCTGTTTGTATCTCAGATCACTGGATTTAGAATGGCATAAAAGTAGGCATAGATAGGAGGAAGAAAAGGGGGAAACAGAGAATGATGATCTAAACATTTGCTTTTAATTCAGTCTTAGGTTTCAAATTTGGAAAAGCTGAAGATCTGAATTTGGTATGAGGAATATTTTCATGCAAATCAATTTCTCAGAAGCAACACGGATTGAGTGGTGGACTGTTTTAACAAATTAGGTAATATTGTTGACTGGATGACTTCCTTGCCTGTTTTTATCAATTCATTTCTTTTTATTCATTGTTTTTGTCACCTTTATTTTGCAACAATAGTGATTTATACACAACTAATCAAAATTCCTGCTTATTAACTAAATGTAATATTTCCTGCACTGCATGTGTCTATGATACAGAAATTTCAAACCACAAATCACTCCAGATTCTTGGGGGAATAAGTAGATGTTATACAATTATGCTACAGTCTTCATCTCAAAAAGAAATGCTTACGAATAAATGATTCATTCTAGCTGATTGTACTTTAAAATTAATCATATTATAGTGTAGAATCACACTTGAGAAAAAATCAAACAGAATCACCACAAGCCCAAATGAAAAGAAAAAATGGTTACAAAGTTTCCAACTATTCTATGACTTAGTGTCAGAGAAATACTACACTACAAAAATTAATACATATTATTAGAAAGTAGAGATATAAATAAATGGTGTTTTTTCATTTCCTTTGTAAATTGATCTATTTTCACTCACAGAAAGGAGGTTTAGCTTCAATCATGGATCTAAATACTCCAGAAATCAATTAAAAAGTGCAAGAATTGACAAACAACTAACCAATGAAATTCTTTTTTCCTGAAATACTGTACCTACCAACAGCTTTTTAAAATAATTGTTGTGGTCAGTGTTATTTGTATTTTGGTCTGCTCACTTGCTAAAATATAATGAACATCATATCAATTAATTTTAGCTGTCTGAAGAATTCAAACATATGGTCAACCATAATGGATTTCTAGTACCAATGTGTATAAACCACATCATCATTTTGTTAACTTTACTAATCACGGATTTGAAGGCCTGTAGATTAAAAAGAGAAAAGGTGGAGGAAATACATAAATTAAGAAAGATATAAAAGATATAAACTTTGCTCATTCATAAATTTCTTGTTATGTATTATCCTGATGGGTAAAAATAAAGTCACCTCTTATTCTAAAGTGCTTGGCTTTGAGAATTCATGTTTAAAAATGACATCTATGTAGAAGTTTCAATATCAGTGTGGAGTGAACAATAATGGGGCACATCTTTCTGAGTTCACAGGGGAACTTAGAAACTGCTGAGTTACACTGTGTGGTAAACATTTTGGGATGTTGCCAAAACTGTTATAAACATTTCTGAGCTCACTTTTTCAGGAACTCTTTTAAAAATCAATTACAAGTGGAAGTCTTTCAATGCAAGTGTTTTAAAATGTCAAGCTTGTATTACTTTTTTTCCTTGTTGTGCATCAATGGCAATATTTCAAAGCCTGTACATTAAATTGATTATATTATATAATTAAGCTATCAAAGGGAATAGAAGGTACAAGTATTCTAAAATTCACACCACAGCAGAATTGGTGTGCTTTTTAAAGAAAATAAAGTAAGATAAAGCATGGGAAAAGCAAAAGGAGAAAGTGTGAGGTAATAATGAAGTACAAATGGTCAGGTTTAATTTTAAAAGCATACGCAAGTATATTAACTGATATTGGAAAATACATACATATATATATATATATATGTATATATACATATATGTATATTCTTTTTATTTATTTATTTATTTTTTTTGTGTGTGGCACCGGGGATCAAACTCACAACTTTGTGCCTGCCAGACAGGAACTTGAGCCATTGAGCCAAACTCCCAGCCCTGGTTTTTTGAGGCAGGGTCACACTATGTAGCTCAGGCTGGCCTTGCACTCTCGTTGTAGCCCAAGCCAGCCTCAAACTCACAAAGCTCCTCCTACCTCAGCCTCCTGAGTGCTGGGATTGAAGGAATGTGCTACCATGCCTGGCTTGGAAAACATTCTTTAGCATTGTATGTCAACAAGTTAAAATAATACATGTTTTACATATGATTACTGAATCAGGACTTTAGAAAATATTCTATAAAAAATGGCAGAAGATCAGTTCCAGTCTAAATTTATAACACATAGTCTATACAAGAATTTACTATAACCAATATCACAATAATACTTATTTTAATAATGCATAATAAGAATATACATGAATACCTCAAATGCTCTATATTTTCATATGTATGTAGACCTGCTCTCATTAAAACTTTCAAAGTGAGTGCCATCAACTTTTTATGAAAAAATAACCTAATAGAATGTTAAATATATGGTGATGTTATTTAAATTATATATTTTTTAAAAGTAAGATTAAAATCTGTACCTTTCAAAAAGTGAGCTCCCCTCCTCAACAAATGAATCACCCATTTACTATCAAAGGAAAGGATTAAAATTCTTCATGTATGTGTAGCAAACACATTGATATTAATTGGTTTGTCCTTTCAAGTTGTATTTATCTCTTCATTTCCATCACTGTTTCAAAGGTCACTCTGTTCCATTTATAAATCCAATATGACAGAGATTAGTAAAAGCAAAAAGCAACAACTAAATGAGTACATCATCATGCAATCACACATCTCACAATTCATTTATCCAATTAATAAAAAATACCATCAAATGCTTCGTGGTGAATTTTTCAAAGCATCAAAATGGCTCATGTCAAGATAACTTAATCATCAACATTTCAGTTAGACAGTAAAGGAAATATAGAGAAACAGTGAGACTATATATCAGGGGAAATACAGTTAAATAAATATGCCTATATTTTGCCAAAAGAAAATACTTCAGAAAATGTATTACAAAACCTACATATATTTAGTAAGTGTATTTTATACTTAAAATAAGTTAATGAGAGTTTTGGAAGCTAAAATGTCAAACTTCAATTGTGACAGTGTGTGTATGTGCATGCGTGTATGTGTTTGTGTGTAACTAATAGCTAAAACCAGACATGAAGAAAGAGAAGCTAAAGGATTTAAAGTAGTACATTCATGTACTAATGGACTTAGGAAGTTTTATAGTCTAGTTGCTCATTTCTATCTATGAATTTTAGAATATTCTAGATCATAACTTGTTTCTCTTGAAGTGGGTATAGGTTAGGACAGTGGCAGGTATATAAAAGACCAAAAATAAAAAAGCTAAATATATTCCTGTGTGCATTAAAACTGGTAACTCTAGGTAGCCGAGACTCAGAATGTTAAAAGAAAGTATTTATAAAACAAGCTGATTTCCTTAATAAAACTAACATTTTTAAACATAGTATTTTTATCAACGACTAATACCAAACTTATATTATGTTTGACTTGTTATTTTTATAAACTCTTTTAAAGAAATAGAGTTGCGATATCAAAATATAAAGTAATACAGAGGAAAATCAGAAAAATACAAACAAATGCAAAATAATACAAAAGTCGGATTTCCCAATTTCAGTATCTAAAGTATAGTGAGGTGGAGAAAAACCTATTTGCAAAAAAACAGACTAAAACACACAGAGCAGATTATGTGCAAATCATATAGACTTTTTTCTAAAAATACACGTGAGTGACATGAAAACAAATTGAAATTGGTTTCAGAAACCTCTTTTCTTCACTTAGTAGTATTATATTGTGCTTCCTGAAACATTGTATGGCCACAGAATCCTAAGGCAGAAGTAATAATGTCACTAAAGTCACTGAGTTTTGAAATGTCCCTAATCATACAAATGATACAGTGCCTCAATGCAAATTAACCACCACATTGTATTAAATGTCGCATCATTTTATATTTGCTTATTAGTTTATGCTTACTTAATTATGTATGTAAGTATCTATATATGTAGTCTTATTGGTTTGAAAAGCAAACTATCTTTTTAAATTCAATATACTTACTGGAAAAAAATGTATGCAAAAATATAAGCATTAAATAGTTTATGAAGATGGTAAATTCATCTTTCCCGAGACAATTTAAAACATAATACCTTGTATATAAATGGGACATTGTTCCTCAAAGATCCTAATCTATGCTTTTCTACAGGGAAAAACCCAGATGAACTACTACTTTTTAAATTTTTACCTGGAAAAATGAAAACCTTTTCTGATAATTCCAGAAAAGTTGCAGTTCTCTATGAGCTCAATCAAGGAAAAGACTTCAATATATGCCACAATATCCACAGAATGGATAAAAATGTAAAGATCTTCTAAAATATTTTAAGTTTAAAATGTCCATATGTGAGTATTCATTATGACTGAATGCACACAAAAGTATGTAACCTCTCTTCTTTGTCCCTATGCAGATTATCACTCTCAGACTACAATGACCCCAAGGAAGTAAGCACACTTCTTGGCTGAACAATTTATCAACAGCTTGAAGTGACAGGAATGGTGATTCAGTCCTGCATCCCCACATATCAGATGTAGGCCACATTCTTCAGTCTGCAGAACCAGAAAGGGAAAAAGTCCCTGTCGCATTTGCCCTTTCACAGAGATGGAAATATTATTAGAAAGGACATAAACAGACTAATTAAATCACAGCAGTATGGCTGGGATGACAGCTGGTACAGCGTGTGACTGAGAAGATCCATATCTGTGAACAGGAGGTACTTCACTTCCAATCCATTCGCTATTAGGTGCTTTCAAGCTTGCTGTGCAGACATTAAATAATAACATATCATTTCCAAGACTAAGACGATGTAAAGAAATAAAAAAAAGCTTTCTAACCAAGAAATCTTTTGTGCAACACAGAAAAAAAAAAATCATTTACCACTCAGTTCTGCTTTTGAGATAAAGATGTAATAATGCCATTACCTTTCATCAGCAGGATCCTTGAAAATCAACACTCTTTGCTTATCATGCTGTGAAATACAAATAGAGCTAAAGGCATGGTCTGCGAGGCACTGCTGCAGCGATATTAACTAACAGATCTGCCCTTTGTGAAGGAAACCGTATCCGTTTCATTAGTGCAGACTCTAATTCAAAACTGTTGAAAATGAACTGCACATACTGTTTTAATAACAACATTCCTAATCATTATCAAACTGGTAATTCTCTCAGCACTGAATGTAAGGATCTGTGTTTCCATTACGACCTGCTGTTAAAGAAAACCATATTTAAATCCTCCATTCTTTGCTATCTTCCAAATTATCCACGTTTATTTTTGGGGAGTTTAGGACATCAAAAGCATGCAAAAGTATGGATGTTACATTATTTCATCGGTAAAGTGACATTCGTAGATACCTATGTGAACTACTACATTATTTACTAATCCTTTGGTTATACTGTTTTGCACTTGATTTGCCATGCTATGATTCATACAAATGGCTTTTTATGATTTGGGAATATTTGGCCAAATTGCAAAAGAATCGGTTCACACAAATGTGAAATGCTAGGTTAGGCGGCAGGTGTTCTGGGCTCAGAAGTTGTGTGCACACAGTCATGTTTGGCTATAGGTATACTGGTGACACCTAAGAGAGTACATTTTCTGATATCAAGATATTATATTTGAAAATACATGTGACTGAAATCAAGTTTTACAAGACACAAAGTTGAAGATTTATTTTAATCATATCTCATTAATCATATGGGGCTAAACATAAAGCAAATAAAACAATAGAAGATCATATTAACAAAGAATTATCTGATCTTAAAGGAACCAAATATGTACTTTAATACTTATTCAGTACAGTGTTATTTTGTAATGCAATATTTTCCTCCACTATGCTTCATTTTTGAAGTTTCTGCGAACACTATAGTATACTGATGTAAGTTGACAATGATCATTTCTAGGGCTTTCCCTACAGAAAATGTACTCATTCTCCTGGAAAGTAACAGAGTTTATTATACTTAAAACTTGTCTATTCCATTTGAATTTATCCCACATTTTCATATGCTTTATGATTACAGAAGAATATACAATAGAATAAGATCATTAAATTTGTATTTCTTAGCATGGTATGCTTGGAATATCAGGTTTACTTCATTATCCAGTCATTATTTAGAGTAGGCAATATTAAAATTAAAAGAAAAACATTCCACAATATTTTTCTAATAGTACTAACTCTTCAGATAAATGTAAAACGTCTTCATAAAATGGAAAAGACGGCATAAAATTCGAAAATATCCTCTGAATTGCATTTATCTATACCAAACAATATATTTACAAGTTCATATAGGAATCTAGTATATGTTACTACTCATAATCTAGTGATTTCATTGGCAAATATAAATAGATTTAAGGATACATATGTAAATACGTCAAAGTGAAAAATTTTCTAATACAGTAACATGTTTTCCATTAATTATCACCTATTGTGATCATTGATACTTTTATTCTTTCATATAAACAACAAATACCAAAAACAAATTACAAGAAAAGTACAAAATGATGCCATTAACTTTCTAGAGAGTCAGAAGAAAGGGCTCAATAAAATGATCCATAATTTTGCACATGCAGTTTAAAATAATCCAATTTAAAGCTATGGTTTCAAACATCTATAGTTCTTTCACAATAATGTAGCAATGTTAGTTCTTTCCCAGTCTTTCAAAACTTTGAATGAAACAGGTATATAAGGTACCAAAGTAAAAAAATTTCATCTTTTATTTCTTGTATTCAAAATAAATATTATCTACCTTTATCCATCATATGCAATGGTTACATGATAGCAACATAGATATACTACAGTATACAGTACTTATTGTTGACCTATTTAGGGGACATTTGAGTTGCTTCTGGATTGGTATTTATTTTGGGAACCAATATAAAGAATGCCTTCTTGTCTTTTATATTCTATTGAGTTTTTATAAGTCAAAAGATGTTAGAGTCAAGAGAAAAGTTGGCCACAAAAATCCTTAATTAAATAAGGTCCTTGATTAAAACAAAAAACTGAGCAGTTCAGAGACTTACCTAAGCAGCTACATTCCTTATGAGCTACATTATTTCCAGAAGCTAAATCTCGTGACATATTTTGCTGTCTGTTGTCCCTACCTCACTTTGTGGACATATTCAGAAGGTCCTACTGGTCAGGATACAAGAGGTTCAAATTTTACACAATGATTTTTGATAATCATATTAAATTGGGTATGTATCCTTCATAGTTCCTTATTAGTCTATTTTATTTAACATATTTAAGAAGCAAATGCCAGAAATCTTAAACATTTACAAATGCATTAACATTAATGAAAGAGTAGGTCGGCACTGTTTTTGTTGTTGCTTTCTTTTTGTTAACATCAGGATAAGCAACTTCATGTGAAAAGTCAGGTTATGAAGACATCTTTTGCATAGGAAATGATGTTAACCATATGGCCTATTCACAATCAATTGAATTACAAACCATGGCAGTTCCTACACTTTTAAGAGATGCTTATGTGGTCTTCCATTAAAATTCCACTAATGTGACATTTCTAAAAAGGTTTACATTTGGACATACTTTCCTTACCATATGGGAAGCCACAGAGAGCAAAAGCATCAATTAAAAATGTTTGTATATAAATTGATGGTTATCAGTTCTAAAATATTTCTTATCTTCAGGTGTCAGTATCTTTTTGAACTTTTAGGCCAGTCTTGTGTTTTCATGTTTATAAGAACCGGATTATGAACATTGTTTAATCTTATTTTTCAGACAGGAAGAAGGATCTTACAAATTATTGTGAAGCAGAGAAACATTAAAGTTAAATAAAAAAAACTTTCCACATTTAATCTGTTAAACAATAGCAAATTTCTTAGGAATCAGTGATACTGTAATTGAACTGGAGACATTTTTAGAGCAAGCTTGCCTTGGCTTTTTCACCCTCCGATTTGGAATCTGCTCACAGTACTGCCAGCTTAACCAAAAAGGATTAACTCTCATATCCAACTGAGAACACAGATAATTCTCAGTAATTGGTAAAAAATGAAGATGAATGGGGCTGAGAGATAAGGAGCAATTAGCTCATCAGCAGTTACAGCTGTGCACTCAATCCGGATCCATCTCTTGAGTCTCGGCCCCTTTTAAGGAACCTAAGCAGAATAAGCATAGGACACCCCTCCCCAAAAAATTGCTTTACCTGCCCATCATTTTGCCAGTCTTCCATTTTATTTCCTTACTACACAAAGACACCTGTCATAGCATGCTATGTAAATTACTACCTCTCTCAGGACCTATGTCTAAAGCCAATCTTCTTTTTAAACTTTTTTTTATAACAGAAACCAAATGACTACTGTAGACACTCTTAAATTCCCTGTCAATCGTTTCATTATAGCAGCATCATCTGTTTGAAAATATAAGCAATTCCCTCATCTAATTATAGGAAGGATTTGAGGTTCATTAACATTGCCATGGCAGACAATCCAATGTGCAACTGCAGAGCTCGGCTTGGTGGCCTGCGTTCTCAGTTTCCTTCATTTGCTTTCTCAAGGTCTCTAAGACTTTTTCCTGAAATCATAAAATTAAATTTTTCCTTCCAAATAGACACATGTGTCAGAAGAAAGGAAATGACTCTAGTGTAAACTGTTCTATTTCTGTAGGAACGCTTTTTTTTTTTCCTTTTAAGATAAGGAGATGGTCAGCTGGGGAAGTTAATTTTATCTCCCTATCTGCCCTGCCTTTTTTCTTTTTTGTTTGTTTTTTTTTTTTTTCTCCATAGATTTGTTTTGTTTTCTTGGTTGAGGGAAAGAAGAAGTAAGGAATGCAGAATAGTTATAAAGAGCACATCATTTATCCCAAACTCAAGTCCTAATTTTTTGCTTGAAATGCCTATATCTTGGTAAGTATTTCAAGTTTGAGAAAAAGAAAAAGAAAAAGTATCCTGTATTTTGGGCATGTGGAACACGGTCAGATGTCTTGGTCACTGCATTAGCGTAAGCTCGCCTATTTCCACAGTGCTCAGAAAGTCAAAATACTGGAGTCTTAAGATTACTTCACTTCCTTAAAGAAATAACAGCAGTTAGGGGGTTATGACTATAGTTTAAACAATGAGATTTTCTTGGGACATCTGTTTTGAGATCACATTTTGAATAGATATGAACTCATTTCCTACTAAGCAAGCAATCTACTATTGTTGATAGCTGTTTACCAGTTCTATGAGTCAGATATTAGCTAGTGGCAAAGGTCCCTCTCAAATCCTCTGAGTATTTTTTAAACTGTGTACATAGTGTTTTCCTTAAATAAAATGTTAGGAGAAGTAAAAATGCAGTCTTTTCCTGCCTCTGGTAAATTATGGTCCACAAAACTTTGCACTTGGGAATAATATTTAATGCATTTATTTTTAAAGGGTTATTTCCTTTGTTGTCTTTACTGAAGGAAGTAAGACACTAGGCTTAGCAAGTATTTAAAAAACATAGATACTTTAAGAGATGCTCACTGTGTCAATATTTATACAGCATTTAAAAACTAGAAGTAAAATTAAAGTTTCTATTTAGATTAAACCAATTGTGATTAATTTAGCATCCACAAAAAGTGCCTAATGACAAAAAGATAAACA
The DNA here is from genome assembly GCA_004363535.1 of Dasyprocta punctata. Lineage (NCBI taxonomy): Eukaryota > Metazoa > Chordata > Mammalia > Rodentia > Dasyproctidae > Dasyprocta > Dasyprocta punctata. Next base: position 52,747 of record RJWM01004869.1, read on the forward strand.
AATAAAAACATAGTAATATACACTATCAAATTGACCTTGGGTTCACTAGTTTTAAATTCTTCTTTTCTAATACCCCAGTTCCAATTTCCAAGCAGCATTTTTTAAACTGGTTACACAGATCGGTCCTTAAAGCAAAAAAATAGCAATTTATCTGGCCTGTATGTTGTGGACAGGGTTGCCACTAAAAAGAATCCAGGGCATTTTTCCTTCTTATCTGCAGTGTAGCTCATATCAGCCAACCTGTCACAAGATAGTACTTGATATAAACAAGAGATTGCTAAGACATCTCAGTAATCAATATCAGGATGGCTACAGTATGGAAACCCCAACCAGTGCATATCATTTGTCTCAGCATCTATTTCTATGGCCAAATGAAGCATTAATTCAAATCATAAATCTATGGTGATTTAAATCTGGGAATGAGCACCTGCCTGCTTTAATGATTTATTTTGTACATTTCAGTAAGCAGGAGATTTGTCCATATGAACTGACAGGTCACCTTCAGATGCCAGGAGCAGACTGTTTATCACCATGCAGACTAGCATCTCATCTTAGCAAGTAAATATTAAACTAAAAGAATCCAATTGATTGTGGATGAAGGAGAATGGCGACATGGCCATATATTTTACTCAGCATGTTGATGCCTCACTTAGATCTACCCTGAGGTCCTCACTTCACTCTCAAAGTGATCATTCTGTGAGCTCAAGGTTATCATGTAAAACTGGGGTACAAAATAATTGTTTGTCAGTGTCAAAGATTTCTTTAAACAGGTTTTTTTTTGGCTAATTTTTAAGATTCATATTAAGAAGTGAGAAGTGTCGTGTATAACAGAATTATACTGTCACTTCAGCAAGCCAAATCACAGCAAATCAAGCAAACACAAAATCTATTTTCTGGGGCTGTATGGATTTATTTACAGCCAAAGGAAAAAAAAAAGCGCTCCTACAAAGGGAAGCCTAAAATATTTAATAGCACTTGTGTGCCAGATGAGTACAGGAGGTAAAAAGAGCACTGAATTGACTTCCAAAATGTCAGTAGACTTGGGCAAGACGGAGTAGCAACAATAAATCATTTAAGTAACTTCAAAGAGCCAATTGATTCATGAGAGCAATAAGTTTGTATTCTGACATATATGCATTTGAGATCATTGAGATTCTTCTGGAATTCATATTCTTCAATATCAATTCCTTACTCCTTCATGATAACTGGTTATCCTAGAGGATACAGTAAAGGATACAGTACTCCCTGCGAGACTTGCCTGTTTCTTTAGCCGTTCCACCCACAGACTATATGCACCTTGATTTCTGGGCCTATTGTAGATTATTTTTGTATTCTTAGAATACACTAAAATTGAATAGAAAAAATTCAAATTATGTAACAACTGCCCTCAAATTTCCTCACAGTTCAACAAGTAATACCTTCCAGAGAGAATAGGAGGAAGAGGAGGAAGCAGTTTATGGCAGTAAAAGGAAGAAAAAAGCAATTTTCAGGAGGGCAGGTTTAGAGATACAGTAATATCAAAAGCAATGCCAAAATGAAGTTTAAAAATGTGTTAAGCACTAAATGTACATTTTGAATCTCATGATTATAATCCATATTACTTTTCCAAATGTGGCATATTAGGCTCCGAAAGTTTACATAACTTCCAATCACAGAGCAAATAATTATTGAATACTTACCCAGAGGCGGGCACTGTCCTCAGATCCAAAGAAGACTGGGACCAGATAAAACAGTTCATTCAGAGACTGCATTGATCTATGTGAGTTCAGCTCCCATTGCCCTCTACCCTTTTCAATCACCTCTTCCCTTCCCAAGCTGATTATCCCTGCTTTCTAGATAAACATATAGGGCTAGAGGTCCTTGTGAAGAATCATATAAACTACATTTTTAGAAGACAGGAACATGTGAAAATAGAATGAAAATAGTAGCTTTTTTTGTTTGCCCAAAAATATGTTCGACAGAATGAACTACATACATTATTAAAAATGACAATGACGGCAACACATCTCAAAATATCAAAACTTTCTAGGAAAATTTAAGTAGACGTCTGTTCCTGGACCAAATTGAAGATTGATAGTCAGTGTCAAAGCTAACAAGCAATATAAGCTATCCAATAAATCCTTTGTTGGAAGAAAAATTGTGTCTCCCAATTACAATACACAATTAAATTTAAATTATTTTTGTTTGTTTGTTTGTTTGGTACTGGGAATCAAGTTCATGACCTAGCGCTTGCCAGGCAGACACTATGCCACTGTGCTATATCCCTGGCTAAATTATTTTATTTTAAGCCATTCAGATAGTCTTTGTACAAAAGCATTAAAGGAAGCAAACAATTTAACCATAGCGAAAGTGTTCCTGTATACTATCAAACTTTAAATGTATAATAGTGCTTAATTAGGAGTCACGTTTCCCTCACTATGTGACTGCTAGTTTCTCCAAAACTGATCACTGTTTTCCTGCTCAGAAAAATTCAGAGGCAGCATGTTTTAATATATTTTGTTTTAAATGTACTATGTTGCTTTTTTAAGAATCTCTCCTCAAAATACCAACTATCAAAAATTTTGAAAACAATCCAGGTTACATTTTGGACCAATAACTATATTTTATAGTGGCCAATAACTAATTTTTAAAACTGTTCAATATTGCCCAGTGTTGCCAAAGTAAAAGACTTTTATTCTAAAGCAATATATACTTAATAACTCCAAAAGCAGCATTATAATTCTTTCATGTTACTTTAATACTGGTTTAACTTAAAAGTCTCAATTTACATATACAAACCATGAACTAAAAAATCTGGCCTTCCTGGATTTCTCCATAACAGCATTTAGAAATGCAAGCACTGATGTTTTCCTCAGTGTTTTTCAGGTTTTTAAGCCCTTCAGACTTTCTTCCATGACTTTTCACCATTACAAACATTGCCACCAATAGTTTTTCTCAGTTCAAACCATTTCTGCCAGTCTCTTTCAAGGCACTTTATGAGGTGCCAGCAAAAAGTTTTACTTTTTCCCATTTTACATTGGAAGCTGCCCTTTAGTATCATGGAAGCATTATATATTCCAAAAACTCTTCCTACTTTTATATTCATGGCTAGTGTATGTTTCCAGAGAACTGATACAAAAATGATTACTACTGAAATCCACAGTATTTTTTCATATACTGAACCCTTAATTATGAATGAATGAATAGCTGAAAGTAAACAGCTTGCTATTAACTTAGGAAATAATCTGTTAAAACGCTGTATCAAGAAGAGAATTACCTGGACTATTATGAAATTTTTGCATCCTTCATGAGCATGTGTTGAATATGGAACCTGGTACACATATTATAGAATACAAATTTTCAGTATCAAGTTACATTTTGAGTATGATTTCTGTATTTTAAAGGAAAATGATACAGTACAGTAACCAAATAAAATGTTTTAGCATGTCAAGACCCAGATGCTAAAGATTTTATTAATAAAAATTACCCCACATTTGAAATTGTTTTTGACAAAACAAATTACCCAAATGAATATTCTGCACAATAAAACAATTTTATTTGGTTTGACTGTGAGAATTAAATTTTCATCTTTTTTTGTCAGTACAGTGGGAAAGAAAAATTAAGAGATTAAAATTGTATTTTCAATGTTGTATATGGAAAGAATATAGAAATGGAAATGGTTTATATATACCTTGTGGTAACACATGAAAAAAGATGTATAGTAATCTCCCCTTATGGTTTTGTTTTTAATAATTTCAGTTTCCTACAGTCAACTACGTTTTGAAAATATTAAGTGGCAAACTCCAGAAATAAGAAATTCATAAGTTGTAAATAACTCATTATGATACATTGTTGTCATTGTCCTATCTTGAGTAGCTAATCTCTTACTGATCCTAATGCAACATAATTCCTATGGAGTTTAGTACTATCCATGTTTTCTAGCATCCACTGAGGTCTTGAGACACATTCTTCCCAGTTGTGGGGACTACTGTATGTATTTTGCTGTTTATAGTGGTAAATTTCTTACTTGATAACAAATCCATTAAAATAAATCATAAGATTTTATTTATGTTTTTTTGTTGTTTTATGTACACTGATTATTAAAACATATCTATCTGTATTACAGAATACATTAATTGAATACTTACCTAGTTGATCCTATAAAAAATTGATGTTGCTCATCATGTAAGCAGAGCACATGTGATTAGTGTGCTTATCGTTACAATATTCAATGTTCTTGTGCTAGTACTAACTTTAACTTTTGAGTGAGTGGAAAAGAGTTTGGCTCTGGAAAAGTGAATAGTTCCAAGCAAAGGGATGGCAATTAGTTTCAGTGAACATAAAACTTACCAACACTTGAATTCATGTCCCCATTTTCGGAATCAGCGCCATGTTGGTTATTACTGGCATGATAGTTACTCATAGCTTCTAATTTGATTTTTTTCACCTTCATTGCTTCGGCAATAGCTGCATTGGTAGCAGCAGCAGCTGCTGCAGCTGCTGCTGTAAGACCTTGAAAGAATAAGTTAAAAACAAGGAAATTCAAACTCAGATTTTTCACGTAATCATCCATGTACTTTTTATAACTCATGTACAGTATATATTAGATTATCTGATTTCTTTATGAAACACTCTGATAGCACATTCACTGCCAACTGACCAATGTAATTTAACACTGGTAAAAAGGGAACAGTGCTCTTAAACTCCTGAATTAAGTATCAGCAGAAACGTAATTCATACGTAAAATTATAGTGGTAGAAATGCAGCCAGAGTTATCTCTCAGAGAAAAAAGTCTGAACAAGCTATTCCTAGTCAAAATCTCTTTCAGTTGCCTAAAAAGGAGGGGAAAATCCGAACTGCTGGCTTAATCCACAAGGGCTGATGTTATCACCCACAGTTTCCTCCTCACTGTTTCAAGTCACATTCATGCTGTGTCAAACATGCTGCCCTTTTGCATAAATAACCTGCCTCTTCAAGCTTATGCTTTCTTACATGCCATAGCTTTTGTCTAGGATGATCCTGTTCCATGACTTACTTCACTGACTTCTTAAACTCTAATAAAATCCTACATGCGATTAAGAGGCTAACCTCCATTCCCCCAAGCTGTCTACTTCTCTCCTTCTGGGTCACATTTGTACTTCTGCTGTAGCACTGTAGATGTCAATTCACACATCCACCCTCTTCACTAGACGATGAGCTTCTCAGTGGCAAGGGACTATGTGTTGCTGCACATCTTAGTAACCTCAGTATTCGGGAGAAATAAAATATGAAAACAGCAGATAGTTTGCTTCTGCTTATGAAATTTAAGTACTGATGTACATTATAAAAAAGAGAAATTAATCACCTTAGTAAACCAAAGTTATTGGTCACTCTAGTCTTACTTTAAATATTCATATAACAATCAGTAAGCTTTTTGAGCAGGAAAATGATTTGTCTCCATCAAATGATTCAACTTTTACCAAGTCAATTCACTTCAGCCTGATGTCCCACATCTGCAAAATAACACACACTGGAATATATGGATGAACTCTTCTAATCCTAGAATGTTAGGTCTGTGAAAGGGCACATATCCTTTCTCTCCATGCACATTCCTTTTGCTGCAGTTGCTTTGGTATTTCTGACTCTAGTGCTCCAGACCCCTGTGAATTTATCTGTGCGATTTATTCCCAGTTAGTTAGTGGATTAGAGACTGAGTTCGCCTCTTTTCGTTTTCCTGTCCACTAATCAAACTTCTAGTTACTATGGCAAACACATTACAGCCCAAGGAACTGTAAAGAAGTCTTTCTCAATGGAAATCTCTGCTATGTTTTCAGAGAGTAGAAGACTTTACCTTCTCTTCAGATCTGCACGAAGAGGCCCTGACCACTTTCCTCCCAACTCATCAAGACCTGAAGATTGGACCCTTGCACGAAAAACAGATAGCTGCCCCTTAAAAGGAACTGTCTAAATTTGAAGAATCCACGTGGGTTTGGTCTGAACATTCATTGCCTTTTAAGTCTCAATTTGAACTGAGTCTCTCATCTTCCTATGATTGAATTTTTCCCAATTACTCATTTCCTTCAAAGATGTTTCAGAACATTTTCTTTCCTGTTCTCTTAAAATTCTCTGTGTGTTTCCCATAAAATACCTTTTCTCTGTTTTTTTCCGTGTCACTAATGTGAACACCTCATTTGCCCCTTCCCTTGGTTGCCTGATGCCGACCCCTCTCCTATTTATGACACATCTCAGGCCTTGTCTTTGATTTATGCTTCAGGTAAATCCTTCTCATGGTATTCAAATGCTGTAAATAAACCTACAGTTTAAGACATGATTGACATTATCATATAGGTAAAATCAAATTAGGTGGCATGCATGATTCAACCTTGGACAAGCTATGAAATTGTCTTCTAATCCTAAATTGTCTAATCCCAAAGGGAAAATATAAGGATCAAATCAGATAAACTATGTGAAGAATTTCATGTCATGTTTAGTAGCAACAACACATGCTACACGTTCTAGTTCTTAAATAAACAAGATCAAAACCTGGTTACTATTTCCACAGGACATCTGCAGCCTGCCTCAGCTCCCTGAGCTACAATAATTATATTTGTCCTTGGATGATTATCCTAACCTGTAGTCTTAATCTATGTTTTACAACTTTATTATTTAGTAGTTGTTCTGGCAGCACGCTTTTAGTTTTCAGTTTTATGGCATTTACAAATTTCACATTTCTAATGTAGCTGGAAATGATATGTGTCACACATACATGCACACAGCACTTAAGATATGAGCATAGCAAAACTACAATACTTTTTATTCTCCATTTTAGCCCCATTTTTTTCAACACAAGAAGAAAATTTTGACATAAGCAACAGGTGCTTATTTTAGTTTCACTAATTTCTCTGGCTGTTTGGTAGGTTTTTTTCAGTTTAATTCTTCAATATCTTGCATATTCCATTTTCACTGCCCTTGGTCATGCCAACTTCCTTCCTTTCATCCTGCATCCTGCAATAAACTCTTCAACAACTTCCACTTTCCTTGCTTCCAATCTTTTATCATTCACACAGTGGTCAGCACGACCTTATGAAAATGTAGATCTGCAAATTACATTCAATTCCTGCTCCTAGGAATTGATTCACGTGGTAGTCAGGACTCTTAGTGGTCACTTCCTTGATGGAGTAGGATCATTTGTTCTCCCTCTGTGTCTCAGATACAGGTATTCTTTCACTTCCTTTTTATTCTTTCCAGTCAGGCCTTGCCTGTGCTGTTCCTGCTTTCTAAAGGAGTTCTGAAATTCCCTGTCTCTAACTTGTTTAAGCATTTTTCATGGGAATGCTCTAAGACAAGCAAGAGAAGCAAGCTCAGATCCCTGGCTCTTCGCTGTGTAATGCAGAAATCGTTATCAGTCTTTTAGGAACTGCCTCAAGGTTTACTCTTCTCAAGAGCCATCGCTGACTTGCTAGCAAACCACACCTCAAGTAGAGTCCATGATTCATCAGCTCCTGTTCTTGTCCCTGCATGACTGGAGTTGCTATCCCTACCTGTGTATCAGAATCAGATGGAGCCTTCAATCAAGCAAGTAGCTGAGCACTGTCATCTCAGATTCTGACTCTGGAGGTCTCACTTAGGACCTTTGCTCTTGCTCATTTTTGGTTAATTTTACTATTTCACAGGTCATTTTAACATGTAGTGTGTGAAGAGCAAAGCAACTGCTTCATCTCTTCTTACTTTTTGTTGAAAAGGGATGTGAATCTAGGAGGATGGGATTATGGTCAGCTTCTCTACAGTATTGCACCACAAGAGTAGAAATATTTTCTTAGCATATTTATCTCAAACACTTACCGCAATGCTTGATGCAAATTGTCACTGAATGAAAAAGTACTTTTCAAACTAGATTACATGAACTATGCAGGAGAACTATGACTGTTATCTTGATAATGTCAATGAAAAGCAATTTAACTTATTATTTTTATGTTGCAATAAATGTGACTATACTAGGGGTAGCAAATATCACCCATTTAATATAAAGCATGACTTTTCATAGGCATGTCTTGTCTAGGGCTAGAGATGACCAGAAAACATCCACTCCCCTATGCAATTATTTAATATAAAGCGTGACTTTTCATAGGCATATCTTGTCTAGGGCTAGAGATGATCACAAAATATCCACTCCCCTATGCAATTATTGCAGTTAATTATGGTCTGGTACTGGCACTTTCAAGACTCTAATGTAATTCTCAAATCTCCTCCAACTTGCTGTCCACAGTAAAAACTTACTTCATAATCTATCTACATACTAGCCTTAGATAAGGTCCCATTATATATGTTGGGATAAGAGATAAAGAGAAAAATGTATAATAAAATAACTTAAATCCTTGGTCCATACTACATTAAAAAATTCGAAGTATAACAACATTTTCTATGTAATCAAGAATTGTTCAGTGGTATGAACACTGGAGACCATAACAGTTGCCTTACTCTTTAAATTGTTTTCTTGCCCTGTCCTCACTTAGTATATTTTCCCCTTAACTCAGACTTTTAGAAAATATTTGCTATCTCCTGCTTCTTTATTCCACCATGAAATGCCTTATATTGCAATTTACAATTATTTTTAACTCTTCCTAATTAAAACAGCCTATTCCCCCCAAAAAAACTAAGCAAATTGGTGTTTTTCAGTCTAATACTGTTTTACAAAATTTCTTTCATTGGAGAAAAAATTTAAGTAAAAGAGATAGAAAAAGAAAGAAAGAAAGAAAGAAAGAAAGAAAGAAAGAAAGAAAGAAAGAGTAGAAAATAGTAAAATTTCCATGGTATGTTCTTTCCTTACAATAAAAGTTTATTAAGCAAGCAGATCATTGCAGTGGTTTTCAAACATGAATACGCTTAAGAGTCAACAAGGGGCTTGTAAACTTTAGAATTCAGTGGAATATCAAAAACTGAAAGTAAAATGATTGAGCAGGTTACAATTTTCAACAGTAGTATGCTTAAAAAATGTTATAGATTTGATTTAAGTCATCAAATAATCTAAGGGAAGTGAGCATCACAACCAACCAATAAGGCAAAATGCTTGAATGAAAATCATCATTATAACAAACAGGAGCATAGGTAGATGGTCACTATGGTGAACAAATGGATGAATAAATGATCCACTAACCTAAGGAATTATTAATTCATGCACTTTATTTCATTAAACCTATTCTCATACTACCCACGATTTATAGTGCTTCATACACAAATACAAGACTTGTCATGAACCAAGTCAAATGTAGCTGCTATCATGTTAGTTTAAAAGGGATTTAAATCTAACTTACCAGCAATGGAAAAAAATTTAATATGCATTAAAATTCATTTTTTATGATAAAAAGGATTTGGAAGTATTTTTGTTTTAAAAACAAGTTTTTGGGGCTGGGGATTTAGCTCAGTGGCATAAGTACCTGCCTGGCAAGCTTGAGGTTGTGACTTTGATTCCCAGTACAAAAAAAAATTTTTTTTTCTTCAGACAAAGGATAATATATTATGGGCCCCTTAATTGTTTTTTAGGAAAGGGACTACGCATCAAGCATCAGATAACATCCCACGTCCCTAAGATATTGCAAAGATACTTGGGTTGTTTTTTCCTTTCTAACTGATCACACCAAAGTTCATCATTTACAATTTAAAAGATGTAACAGATTTTCACAAATAATTTAGGAACACAGTTTGTCATATTATCGTATTAGTTAATGAAAAAATTGCTATGGGCTATATTCTGCTTTGCTTCTTCAGAGCAAATTCTACATCATTTTTAAAACAGACTATTGCTAAAATTTTTGACCTGCCTAATCATTTTATTTCATTTTTTGATATTCTGCTAAAGTCTTCTACAGTTCCTGTTGCATTAGTAACCAATATGGAAGTTACTAGTCATCTAAACTCACTATTATATAAGGAAGAAGTGTAACAGTGGTTGGTAAAAGCACTTCAAACAGTCACACATACTTTGGACAACATGCATCCACTTTATCTGGGATAGTGCAGAAAATTATACAATGTCATAAGTTTGAAAATTCTCATCTCTTAAAAAATAGGGATAGCAATTTTGATCTTACAGCTATGTTGTGCAGAATTAAGGTAAAATGATTTATGCTACAGCCTGAAAACTTCCTAAGCCTTCCACATATGACAGCCCATATCATAAAATAAGTCATAGAGGATCCATCATGTCATTTGGTATAATTTTACCTTTATTCTGTTACTAACAAAAATGCAAATATAACAAAAGTTACTTAATGCACAGAATGAGAATTTAGTCATTTAATAAATGGATATTTAAAAACCAGGTTTCCAGTAAAACACTTGATTTACCTGTCTACAATGAATAAATTTATCAAAAAATCACTCAGTCTTCATTATGTGCTTTACTGATGTAAAGCCTTTGCTATTTCAAACTCAAAGTCCTAGAAACAATTCATAGATTTATCTTCTGAAAGGTGGGTAGACATTGTTGCCGTTTAAGAGGATTACTTTACTTTGTAAAGACCACATTTCTTCTTTCAACTTATATTAAAATAGCCTTTAAGTTCTTCAAACGCCATTAAGCAATTCTGATCACTCTCTTTAAAAAACAAAAGTATCTTCATTCTATTTATTTCAAATAAGTCAGTGCTCTTGGTTATAAATAGAAGATTACAACTATAGATTATAAATATCAATAAAAGAGACATATTGCTGTCAAATTCTTTCTCTGATCTGTTTGTTTGCTCATTAACTTGAAAGGTCCAATCTTTGATCTTTGGTTTCAAAGACATCAAGATGACTTCCAAATGTTTGATATGTTGTCTACTTTTACACTGCATTCCATATAAAATGCGTTTCCCAAAACCTAATGGTTGAATAAAATGGGTAACATCCATGAGATGTAAGAATTCAAACCAATAGTACAGACTCTTTTGTAGTCTATGTTACTTTATTGGAATTTAGAAGAAAGAAGTTTAAACATGCAGTAAATTATACTCAATAGTTGTTACTATTATTAATATTCTGTAATTGATAAGTTGTTTATGTCTGGCATTCTTCCCACTGATTATTCAGGGAGACAGGCGGCTTATAAATATCTCATCACTCCCCCGTCACAGAAATTTCATCGACAGTGCTCATGCACAGCTATTAGCAATATGAATCTAACCATTACAAGAAGCAGGAAAATCGAACATGTGGCATTAATACGCAGTCCTGGTTCCTAACCATCTGATAGGCAGATGGTGTGAAGCGGTTTCTCCAGCTGAAATGAAGGGGCACATCATTTAAAACCTTGTTTGCATTCTAACTGATATCAGTGCCATATTGATATACGTGATACATCATAGCAGTATTTGAACAATCTAGTTTGTTTCAGTCATAAATGTTTACAGCCTTGTTTTTTTAATCTTATAAGCATGTTCAGAAGAGTGTATTTTTAATTTATGAAACCTATTGTTTACTTCTGTTGAACTAGAAGATTACTGGAAAACAGGAATATTAAATTACTTCCACCAGAGCAATATAACCAAGACAGATGAATAAAGTGGGTTTCTATTTTCAATAAGAATGTTGGTAAAGGAATTTTAAAATTAGCCCAGGCATTTCATGCATTAAATACATTTATTCATTTAAACCTTTCAGCTATTTTCCCCCAAGTGGCATACAGAGAAACTTAATGCTTTACATAGTCATTCATTTAAAACTCTCACTGTGTGCAATTAATCTTGTCTAACAATTCAATTCAGAAAGTAAAACATCAAAAAGCATCGTTCAATTCAACAGTCATTACTGTGAAGTAATCTTTCTGCTCCTGACAGTTTCTATACACTCTTTGCAAAACTATGTTGAAGGTGCATTGTAAGCTCCATATGAGTTTGAATTACAGCTCAATTGAAATTACTCCAAGTCTTAGAAGAACTGTTGGCTCACTATAGCAGTTTGAAAACACCAGTACCTTCCCTCTTCCCCATTTTCCTTCTATCTTTATTTAAATAACAGCTGTCCAAAAATTGACACAAATTTCCAGTTTTATTATTTTTCAAAACTTTTCAAATATATTAAAATTGTGATTGAACCATGCCCATCTTCACTCTTGAATGATTAAGAAACAGAAATGATAAGCAACTAGAATGAGCAACTTAATTGTGAATCTGGTTATGCTGAAGATTTTCAGTGTGAACTTGTCTCTTAATGTCCATTAGACTGACATTTCTTGCCCTTTGTAACACATTTGTATTCTGCACAGAAAAAGAAAATTGATCCTTGAGGCCTCTAATGGAAATACTCCCTATACCACTATTCAGTTTTTCAATTGATTAAATTGGATCTTAAAGCTGTTTGGATTAATGACAGCAACAACCCCAAACACCACCAATTGGAAAAACATACAATAAGTAACATATTATTATTATAATACTGATAATGAGTGAAAAATAAAATAGAGATCAGATTTAGCATTCTTTTACTGGATAGCTTAAATCTCAGTTTCCTTGAGTGAAGAGGTTGCAGCTGCAGTGAAACTGGAAGAAGAAAACAGCAGGAAGAAGAAAACAGCAAGGGGATGACACTTGGCTGTGGTTTCAGAACCACGAAAATTCTGAAAACCTTACCTTCCGATTACTGACTCGTAGAAATGAGTTGGAACAAACCAAAGGAGATTTTAACGTTACTATAATTTGGTTTTAAATAAAATGTCAGCTAATTTATGTAAACCTGAAATTGGCACAGGATCTTCAGTATATGTCTTTTATTCTACCTTTAATATTACATTAGAAAGGGAAAGTAAAAAGGATCAACATGTGACCTGTGTGTGTACCACCAATTCCCCATGAGGAATGGATCTGTTATGTGTTGCACTAATGTAAAAGAAAAATATTTGTAAGCTACTATTTGGGACTTAACTTTATAAGGCATGGGGAATAGAAACACTTTACCTAATGTGATTCTTTTGTTTTGCTGCTGATGAAACTTAGGAGAAATGAAGTTAATCATTTTCATAAAGTCACACCATTAAATAATGAAAGAGGAACACTAATTCCTCTAACTCCATGTGCAGCATTTGATCATACTATCAAATGTAAAAAGAAAAGTACAGAATACCATAAACTATACTGTCTTTGAAAAAAATGAATTCCTTTTGCTCTAATAGCTTATGAATTACCTTAGAAGTCAAGGTTATAGACTTTCAGATGATGTCACGAATACAAGTTAGGAATAAGTCACTTAGAAATATAATCTAGATGTTCATCTGTGATTGAGTTTTATTAATTAGAATACATAGAAACAATGGTCATTAATTTCCATACATAAAACTTTTAACCTGTGCTACTACTGGCAAAATATAAAATTTGTAATCCTTGCCTAAATCCACACTAGGATCTTATATATAACATAAAATCAAAAACAAAAAAAAAAAGAAAAGAAAAGCAAATAATGTATTCTCTGAGTATCTTGAATATGGAACACATTCTAAATATACACAAATAGGCACACGTCAAATTTGACTGATTTTCTTTGAAGCATTTTTTTTGGTTTATTTTTCCCATTTCCTAAAAAAGAAGACATTAGATGTCCCCATTTTGTCTAAAGCCAAATATACCTTTTACCATTTGTGATACCCTTAGATCAACTTACTCAATGAATTGACCCTGGCCATGTGGTTCTAACTAGTAAGAGAGTGTCTAACCATGTGTGACATTCTAAATGGATGTGTGAAAACAGGCTATTGGTTAATATGTTGGTGATAGTTCAAATAATCGAAGTGAAAAAAGGAGATATTGTTGTAAGTTTAATTCATTGCAAAAGAAGAAATTCATTGGTATATTAGTTTAAAAACATTCTCTCTAAATATTCTACTTTTCTCAATATCATGTAAATCCTCTTCTAAATGTTTTTATACATCAATGAGGTTTTTTTTTGTTTTATATTGTTTTTCCTTTTTCTTGAATCTCAGTAGTATACAATTGCATGAGAGAAGATAATGGAAGATATGAGAGAGAGACAGAGATAGAGAAAGAGGGAAAGAAAAAAGAAAGAAAGAAAGAAAGAAAGAAAGAAAGAAAGAAAGAAAGAAAGAAAGAAAGGAAGGAAGGAAGGAAGGAAGAAAGAAAGAAAGAAAGAAAGAAAGAAAGAAAGAAAGAAAGAAAGAGAAAGAAAGAAAGAAAGAAAGAAAGAAAAGAGAGAAAGAGAAGAAAAAAGAAAGAGCAGCAGAGAAGGAGGGGGGAAAGGAAGGAAGCATAAGAAGAAAGACAGAAATGAAGAAAACAAAGAAAGGTGACTGTTTACAATTAAACTTCATTTAGGGAAACAAAGGGGTAGACAACTGCTGGGAAAGATGTGGCCAGAAAAGTTTTCTATATAGTAATGTAAATTTTTCAAGGAAAAGACTCATGAAATGAATGTATTCATAGATACTGTGTGTGTATGTGTTCTTTCTAAATAAAGGTAGTAGTCTGGATAAGGTGGGAAAAATATATACATACTGAATTCACTGCTTAACAATAAGAATAGAAGGTCAGTGCTTTTGGAATACAACCTTCATTTCTTTGTCCTTAGGTTTTTGTATGTTTATTGACATCAATTAATCACCATAATCACACTTTGAGTTGGCACTTCCTCATTTGGTTAAAGGAAAAGTGTTAATGGTGATACGTTTTCAGAAAAGTTGGTTTTTTGGTTACAGTTATAAATTTGGAACATGGAAAAGAACAATCCTGATTAATATAGAAAAACAGATATCACCACATGCCAGGGAAGGAAAAGAAATATGGGCCATATACCAGAGTCTCAGGTTATTATCGTCTCCTAGAGGGTTGGATGTTAAAGTAAATGAACTCTATGTGTTGACACATTTTTGTAACTATTATCAAATTATATAACTCCTTGAAGGTGATTAGGCAAATTACTTAGATTCATCATGAAGTGAACATATACTTTATTTTTTCAATAATAAATGTTCAAGTTTAAAAGCATTTATCTGATAAAGTTTCATTAGTATATTTAACCCAGTCAATATAGGAAGAGAATAAGTGGGTGTCAGGGAAGAATTACCAATGATTGATACTATATTAGTCACTTTTTTGGCACAGAAAACATTCCAAAGAAAGAAATGCTTAACTCATAACACGACAAGAAAAGTGTTTTTTGATAGGAACTTTTACTTTGTTTCCAAACAACTGTAAGTCATGACAAATCCACAGTTTCCCTGACATCCCTTCATTTTAGGAGCAATGTCTGTGGTTATACTAATGCAAAGGCTTCTCATGACCTAATTTGTGTTGTATCAGGAGTTTCTATTAATAGATACTAAATCACTGCAGTAGATTTATTCACCTTAAATAATTTAAGCTAATTGAAAAAGAACCAAACTAAAACTAAAACACTTCTCTCAAGCATTCAGCTTCTGCATATCAATTAGCGATTTAAACAACCAGCTAATCACAACAGCTTTGTAAGAAACACGGACCTGTCCTATGTATATATCTCTCTAACTCCATCAAGCTGAAGACAGAAGTAAACATCACTTCTGATTCTGTGAGCATGTGTATCTCTTCTGTAACAATTAGGCAACTCCAATAAAATGTTCTAATTGATAGATTTGAGACTTTTCTCAAGTTTTCAAACAATTTTAAAGAATAGAAAAACATTGAAATATCTGGAAATTTTATATCCAATCATTCCTTTGACAGTTATAATGTTTCAAATTTATAATGTGACTTAAGCAAACAAAATTTAAAAGATTAATATTATCCATAAAGTTCACTACACCATAATATTCAAACAGTGAATGCTTCTGGGTTGATTTAGCACTTTAGAATCAGCTCAATGTTATTATTATTGTTTTTACTGTTGCATTTCTTTTTGTTCTTTTGAATTTATTAAATACTGATTTAATTTAAGCCATACTAACAGTGATATATAATACTATTACAATGCTGGTATTTTAATTATCCTATCACCTGTAAGTGCATTTGTAAACTCAATCACCAACTTTCCCATGCATTCATTTAATTTTGTAATTCAGTTCTTTATAATACCTAGAATATGTAGCATAATCACTTACACGACAGTATGAAGAGTTTCAGAAGCTTTTTTCAAAACTTTTACTATATATATTTCTTCTGACAATTAGAAAATTCAAATATAACTTTTATCTTTGAAGTAAAGCTTTGTGAAATATTGCTAAAGTGCATACCGAATAAAGACAACACACTAAAGCGGATCCCTCCCTCTCCCCCCCTCCCCGCCTTTAAAAAGCATTCATCTTTTCAAAAGCAATAGGTTCTCAGTCCACACGGAGTCTTTGCATTATTCATTTCATGTGCAACCTCATGCTGGACCATAAATTGTTACTTTATCTAATCAAAGGAGACTTAACTCTACAGAAGGTCAAAGGTTTAATTTTGTGAAGTATTATCTTACGCTATGAGTTTAACCGAAAAATAGAAGAAGAAAAACAGCCAAGAAACTGGTAATAAATGAACCTTTATTGCCTCAGGCATTGGCCTAGTTAATAAACTTTCATTGAAGGTTTCTTTCAACTGTTACGGACAATGAGAGGGAAAAAATCTTAAATTACAGCCATGTGTGACTTTTAAAGCAGTCATTCTTTTTTATCTCAACCTCCTTAGCTCTGGAAAAAAAAAGACAAAGAGAGATTGTCTTCGATCTCTTAACCAAAAATGTATGTTTCTAAACAGATGAAAAAGTGCAGATAAACTTTTCTTAAAGCGGAGGTCAGCTTTGAACAATACAAAAAAATGCATTCTTTAGTCGTAGAATCTTAGAGAGCAATCTCTCTAGTGCAATGTAAAACTATGAAAGGGAAGAGGAAGGTATGCTTTCTTCCTCATAAAGCTAACTCCGTAAATTGTAGTCTCCTGCTTAGCAAAACACATTGCTTATAATCTTACCATTGCACGGTCCATTGTACTTTTAATATTAATGAAATGCATTGTAAATAAGATAGACACTGTCCGATCCATTTTAGTGCATAAATTCTTATCAGAAACAAGAATACTAGTAGCAAAATACTTCATTTTATTGATACACAATTAAAAATCTTTAGAATAGCAACTGTATCTTTCTAATTGATATTCTCAACCAACATAGTCTATGCAGTTTTCATTCACTGTTTCCTAGACAAGAAAATGAATGAATTCTTCCAAACTAAAGACTTTTTATTTAGCAGGCACTGTATTGAGGATGAAGTCATGGCCCCACTTGTAACACCTTGATCCACACACCATGGACCCTCATGTCACCCACAGTTCACAATAGCTGTTTGAAAAGGAAGAAGCACTGCTGTGTATCCTGCTTCAGATAGTATCCAAAAGCAAAGGGAAGAAAGTTAGCTTTTTGTTCCTGACACCCTTGCCAAATTCCACCCCTAAGTCCCAATGCATCCCAGGAAGCACCCAGCCCTCTTCCTATCTAGCAGCATTTGGGATCTCCGTACCATGAACATGTCCCAAGGATACTATTTAGCCACCTTTGAATCTGAACACAATGGCTGCTTATAACAGCAGCACCCGTGGGGAGCAAGACCAGTGTCTCTATTTAGAAATTCACTTCCCACTGTTGAGGGCGACAGGTTCTAGGGTCAAGGAGGAATCACATTTAGACCACCAACTGTGGCTCTTTACTGTATTTGCCAAGTGTAGCACAGAAACTTCTGGAAAAAAGAAAAGTAGAGAGATTAGGCAACCTAACTCAAATTCTGAATTGAAAAAAAAAAAAAATCAAATTCCATGTATATAGCACTGAGGACCTAAATGTAAGGTTTCTAAAAGCGTAGTTAAACTTGGGTGTTAGAGTCTGAAGCAAACTGAAACAATTAGCTTTCTTTAATTAAGAAGGCATTAGATTCAAATTCATTAAGTGCTCCTTTAAAGTTGTGAGGGGAAGGCACTGTCTGAAGAGTGATTGATGTAATGTTTTTGGTCCTTTCTTTTCTTTTTTCTTTCGTGGTGGTGGATACTGAACCCAGGATCTTGGACATACTAGGCAAGCATGCTACCACTGAGCTACGTTACAATCTCAATTTTGTACCACTTAGTATATGTGAATATAGTCAGAATGCTAAAGGTAAAGGTGAAAAAATGCCACTAATTCCTAGAAAAGAAGTCTTGTGTTTGCATGTGCATATATATTTAATAGTATTCAGCAATAGCAAAGGTGGTCATACTTTAAAATTTTATTGTTACATTTATGATTCTGCAGGGGAAAAAAAGGCTGAGGTACATTTAGCAAGCGACCTGAAGGTCAAAGAAGCATGGGAGAATAACAAAAGCAGGTATCTCAAGTCTAATTCTTTGTTCCATTAATCAAAGTTTTATGGGTTTGGGAAAGTTGTGCTACAGTACACAGGGAGGATAAGAAAAAAGAAAGATCAAGGGAATTCAAAGGATTCAGTAAAAGTGCAGGCGGTAACTCTGACTGGTGTTTTAGCTAGATAGACACAATTAATTAATTGTAACATTGTGAAACTCTAAAATACTGAAAGAACGTGCTCGTGCCTGCAATGTGGTAATGTAGCAAAATACTTATAATCTTTCAGCCACCAGGAGCTTTTGTTGGTTTTTTAACCTAATCCACAGCTTCACATAGATCCTAGGGTAATGAAACACAGTTCTCTGATTGAAATAATATCTAAACATCGGTGCACTAGTCTGGTGTCCTAATAGAAGTCTGTGTTTCAGAAACTCGAGAAATTCAAGTTTGGAAACAAGCAACAAACACAGACACTGAACTGTGGCCTGAAAGTCCTTCAAGAAAAGCATCTAAGACTGGAATATTGTATGTCGTTTCTCACTTACTTAAAAGGACCAAAAGCAGATTGCAACTTCTGCAATAGCTTTTATTTCCAAGCAGTGACAGTCAAATCAAACCATTTTCTTCAGTCACTAAAACGTTACTAAGAAAGCAGTACTGTGCTGGCAATCACCTTGCCGCACACATATCACAAAGAAAGTTTAGAGCTTCAGAGGTGACACATTCCTCCAACTTTTTACATTTAGAGGTAAAAATGTAAACAGTTACAAGTGTCATTTTTACAGAGAAACTTTACATACATTTTGTAAAGTTTACTTATGTGGAAAAATTCAAATTATTCAAAAGCACACTAAAATATCTGAAAAGGAACTCAAATACACATACAATACACACACACACACACACATATATATATATACCACTACTAGTGAAAAAAACTTTGTACTTATTTTGCTTTATTCAATATACCTTAATTTACAATGATAGCAAGAACATTTGAACATTTCAGTGAGGGAGAAATCATTTATAGGTCTACATTTGCAGCAATAAACATATTGATTAAACTTAAGGCTACTGCAATAAAATCCTTATTTTATCATGTATTCTGATGGGTTTCAAAAGGCAAAGACAACATACCATTACTATTGATCAGTATTCAGGCACCTTGTGGAAACTGCTGAATAAAATTAGATAAATAAAGAAAAAAGGGTATGGATACCATTACACATTCCTGAAACTATAGACAAACTATGATTGTATGTTTGGACACTATGTTTATAACAGTTAAGGAATGAAACTGAATCTTTGTTTGGTGTCTGTCATCTGACACTATCAAATCACTTTATAAACATGCTAATAAAAATGATACATAGATGAAAATTGAGTAGTTAGAACAATGTCACAAATGTGAAGTCTTGACACATTTTACCATTAAACTGTAAAGCATGACTGTGGAACTAAATACTGGCTAGAGAACAAGAAAGAAAAATACTTGAATAATAAATAGTATTATCCTGAAAACACAGAAGGCTTTGTATGTAGAGGTTTCAAAAGTATGTAGTTAAGTCAGCAGAACTATGTATATGATCCAAGTCTTTATCATATTTTCTTTTTATTACCTGTTGGTAGATGCATTTATATTAACTAGTTGACTCCAGTAATTTGGTCATTCAACCAAAAAAAATTTTCAAAGGGGATCTATTTATTCTATGTTTCTTTACAACCCTCAAAGAAATATTTCCCAAGTGATGTCCCAAATTCCCTCTTCTGATATTTCTCTGGCCATAATCATACCCTATGATCATGTCCAACCAGTTACAAGCAATGAGAATGGAACCACCACGACTTACACCTGGCATAGAACATGGAGATGTAAGTACAGTCTTAGAGAAAAAAATTAATCCAAGATTCTGTTAGAAAGGAGGAATTATAAAGGGTGATTTGTTAGCTACTGACAAAGTCTACCATTTAAGCCACTGAGCTAAATCCCCATCCCTATCTTTTGAGACAGGGCCTCACTATGCAGTTCAGGCTGGCCTTGAACTCACTTTGTAGTCCAGGTTGGTCTCAAACTCACAAGGATCCTCCTGCCTCAGCCTCCTAAGTGCTGGGATTAAAAGTGTGCACCACCACGCGCTACCATTTAATATTATAAGCTTACCATTGACTATTAAAAGAAAAGAGTTAATAACCTCAAAAAAGAGCCCAATTATTTTATTGAATCAACTCTCTCAACATTTTAATCTTTCCCATGCTATACAACAGATTACATGTAGTTCCCCAAAGAGACAATAATGTCATTGGATTTTTCAGGCATTATTTTACTTCTCATGATGAAAGTCATGTGTACTGAAAAGCATCATAAAATTATATAATGACCTTGATTTTTACATTTAGAGCTACCAAGAAGAAAAGCACGAAATAACACTTGACTACTCTGATTTTCCTCTGCTGCATTTAGCTAGAGATAACTATAGAATGAGTAATACAATAGTATGTCTACAGAATATATAATAAGATAATGTCCTTCTTTTGATGACTAGACAATCAATACATGTAAGACAAAGGAATGTGGACCCTAAGGAAATGGTGTGGTCACTTTTCGGCGATATCAAATAGACTTTTAAACATTTCTGATGACAGCGGAATGGCTCAAATCTGTAATAACATCCTCCAATGCTTTGATATTACAGTAGAATTATTTGGCTATTTGTCTTATATTCTTCCTTCTTTTTTTTTCTTTTCCTTGCAATACTGGCAATTGAACTCAGAGTTTTTATACCAAGTAACATTTCAGGCCTTTTTAACTTTTGTTTTGTTTTGAGATTTGCTAAATCACTGACTTTTCCAAGATGGGCTCCAACTTGCAGTCCTTCTGCCTCAGCCTCTCAGGGTAGTGACTAACAAAGAAAAACAACAACTACAAAGACCAAGAGAAACCAGTAAGTGTGTACAATGAGGGTGCTACTAATAGAAGTAGAGGGAGCAATAGTAGTTTTAAGAGTATATGTGTTTATTCTCCTACCAATGTTGTTCGATCACTTCTTCACTTCCATCTTTAATACCACCAAAGAAAAATTTTTAAAACACCTGTGTTAAAGATATTTTGTGAGCAACAGCAGATATATGGTATAGAATAAAGTAAAGACTATAAAGATCAATATCGAAGTCCCAAACCCCTCTCAGTTCAGGTATATGGCTTCTGTTTGTAAGATCTAATTTCTGTCCTCTTCAGTTAACTTCCAAGATTAAAATATAAAGATCATGATGCCTTGGTTCTTACAGAATTTATGAGACCATTAAGTGACATAGGTTTGTCTTAGTTGTGGTACCTGTGCTCCAGAATGACTATGCCCTTCTTTCCTTTCGCTTTGATTTCCTCTCTTCACAGCAGGCATTTTTCACCTGTTTTTTTTTTTTTTTTTTTTTTTTTTTTTTTTTTTTTTTTTTTTTTTTTTTTTTTTTTTTTTTTTTTTTTTTGCATTAGTATCCTCACTATGGAGAGAGCTAACACTACTTGTTTAAAACACTTGCGGAGACAAAGTTCTGCCACCAATCCCATAAATCTGCTCCTTCATCTTTATTTTCTAGAATTAATAATACAACTCAGTAGCAAACATGTTTCACAGAAGAAATTTTATTATTATAAGTATTTATGTGGATAAACTCTGTATTAGTTTTAAATTTTTTTGCATAAAATTTGCATCCACAACTTACTTGTCGAAAGGATGCATGACAAGCCACTTAACTGCTTTGAAAACAGAGCCCAGGAGAGCAGCAATGTTCTGTCATATTTGAAAATTAAATACAGGGTTACATTTAACAAACCTCCACTATGCATGGTACTACAGAAGTACTCTACATACACAGACCATTGCTGCTATACTCTGACACTGACAGACACCATTATTCATAATTCAACACTGTATAGAAACTAACTTTTCCAGATGATGGAAAGTGAGTAACATCCCAGCCCTTTTTAATTTTTTTCCAGATGATGGGAACTGAATTAAAATTCATGTATCAATGGAAAATTATTATTGCAAAAATTCAGAAGATCTACACTATCATTACATTGCACACTTTCATGGCATGGATATGAACTTCAAGGATGTTTCATTATAAGAAATATATCAGGTGTGATTGAAATATATAATGAAAGTTAACATTTCAAAAGTTATCACAAGCCGGGCGTGGTGGCGACGCCTTTAATCCCAGCACTCAGGAGGCTGAGGCAGGTGGAGTGTTGTGAGTTCGAGGCCATTTTGGGCTACAACACAAGCGCAAGGCCCGTCTGAGCTACATAGTGCGACCCTGCCTCAAAAAAACCAGGACTGGGAGTTTGGCTCAGTGGCTTAAGTGTCTGTCTAGCAGGCACAAGACTGTGAGTTTGATCCCTAGTGCCGCAAAAATATAAATAAATAAATAAATAAATAAATGATAAATAAATAAATAAATAAAAGTTGTCACAATAAGACACATGACCATTAATTTCTCTCAAAATACTCCCCTTTCCTTCCAATGCACTTATCACATCCTTCTTGCCACTTTCTGAAGCAGTTCTGAAAATGCCTTTCAAAGTTTGATTGACAAATATAAACATGTTTAAATATTATTTTGTAATGATTACATTATTTTAATCATTATATATATGTATATAGTGAATACTGCTGCTGAGTGCCATCCAATTGAAAGGCAGTCTTGTGAAAACACTGCAGTGTGTCCTTATCTACCTTTTTCAGGGGCTCTGACACAATGAAATTTATAGCGTTTACCCAAAAGCAAAAAGAATATAAGAAGCAAATGTTTTAGATGAATTCAAGACAGCCAAGTTATTGCAACTAAAGATACAAACAAAAGGGAACTTCCAGAACTGCTTCAGAACATGGTAAGAATGATAGGGTAAGTGTATTTGAATCAAGGGGGAGGGGGAGAGAGAGAGAGAGAGAGAGAGAGAGAGAGAGAGAGAGAGAATCTAATGAAATGGTTGGGGAAATCTTCCATAATAAAAATTCCACAGGAGAGTTTACATTTAAAATATTTAATCATTATATATTCTGGATGTTAATGCTTTTTTTAGGTGAATTGTTGATAAACATTTTTCTCATTCTGTAAGTTGTCTCTCAACTCTGTTGATTGTCTCTTTTGCTGTTAAGAAGGGTTTTTTTTTGTTGTTGACCCATTTGTCTATGTTATGAACATTACATTAAACTATGTTCATACATGTAATTAATACATTTTCATGACAATAATGTAATCATTACAAAATAATATTTAAGCATGTTTATATTTGTCAAAAAATAAATAGTCACCAAATTCACAGTCTCTTGGCAGTCATCATCTCTAATTCTAGATTCACGTATATATAGAAGCCAACAATAAACCATAATCCTTTTTTTTCTTGAAGACCAAGCACTTATACCTTCATCAAAAGTCACTTCATGATACATATGTTCTTTAAGCAAATATTTGTCCCTCTAAATACATTTACTATTTTCTCATATTTACTCTTTATTCGCATTAAAATTGTCATGAATAATAGTCGATAATTTTTTAAATATCTAAATGGCTAATAATATCATAATTATTACTCCAATTTCCCAAGAGAGCAAAGAAATCGATGCAGACTAAGTTCACACCAGCCATATTCCACCCATTGTTAAAATGGTTTCACAGTCAATAGCTAGCTTTGTTACACAAACAATCCCTATTTGTCATGTAATCCAACATTCAAGCAATACTTGGTATACCGTAGCAGCAATTGTTAGATAAGTCTATGTTATTTAAAGGGAATTATTTTCCTGAGAATTATTTTCAGGAAAGTATAATCATTCCATTCCTTACATTGTTCTCAACATCAAGCATCAATCAAATATTCTTAATACAGTTTGAAATGTTACACTTTCAACTTTCAAATAGGAATCAAATAAGTATTATATATATTAGCCTAATAGATAACATGAAATTCGGATTTTTGGAGCACATACTAAATAAGTTTATATAATTACATTTATCTGCAAGGAATAGTCCTACCTTTCTCTCTATGTGACAACAGGAGACCAATCAACTTTTAGAAAGAGTAATAAGGAACTGGTAGAACTGTAAGAGACTCCAAACTCTGTCTTCCTGAATTCGAATTATTATCAAGGCAATCTGATAAAACTTGAAAACTGTATATGTTCTTTCAACACATACATTTATTCACATAATAACTAAAATTGACAGTGTGCTTTCATCATAATAAATTTGTAAGAAATATTTAATGTCAGCAATTCATATGACAAATTATTTTAGCTTAATTCAAATCTTAAAGCTCACTTATAGGACACATACAAACAGAAGATTTTATATTCACTTAAGAAAAGTAATTGCTTACAAATGAGATAAAATTCACTGGCAATTATTTAAATATCTTATTACCTTTTTAATATCAGCAAATATTTAAAAATGCCATTGAACTGACTGCTATGCAATCTGCTTCATATTTATTCCTATAATCAAACTACAGTTCTGTAATCACTAGACTCAAAGTATACAATCTCTATCCAGTAGATGAAAGTAAAAGGAAAATTAGGCAGTCAATCAAATATTTATTGATTTCATTGTAGAACTGTTGTTGTAGTACTTTCAAATGCCTATGACCAAGACAACTACCCCTTAAATATCAATGTTCACAGTATTCAATCAAAATGAAAATGTACTACATATTATGTTTCAAAGACTAAAAGTTATAAAAGGATAGGTATCCGATGTCCTGACCTAAAAACTATAAACTCAAAGATAACAAGAATTGTATCTTGCCTGTCTGTATACATTTTCAGCATCAAAACCAGTAATGCATACAGAATAGATGGTTAGTGTGTGTTGAAGACAGATATGATAAGAAAGACAAGGAAACATGAAGGGAAGAAACAAGGGAGAAAACAGAAAAATATATATAACAGAAAAAGAACAATGGAAAGAAGGGAGGGAAGAAAGAATAATAATTTTAAATGAGGAAATAGAGACATACAAAATTATCTATAACAGAATTATCAGTAAGAAGGTCTTAGTTGTTCTAGAAGTATACAGTGCTACTACTACCACTCTGAATCTTGAAAATTAATTCAGACTAAGGGTCACATGAAAAATTTAGATTAGTAATAGCACTGGAGAAAACCCTGAAATACAGGTATAAATTGGGTTGATAGAACTGAAAAAAAAAGAATATTTCAACGTAAAAATAAAAAAATAGGAACATGCCGGACATGTATTGAAACACAATGCTTAAGTCTCAAGACACATAAGATGGAGGAGACTAGTTGACATAAGCCTCAGAAGAAAGACTAGGATAACTTCAAAAATATACTTAAATTACATTGCAAGATACTTTCATACTCTAGGAAATATCCATGGTATAGGACAAGAGGATTGTCATGGTTCAAGCAGTAAGAGGATTGTCATGGTTCAAGCAGTGCTGACTCTTAACCACACCAATTCACCCCTAAAGTATATGTCCTAACCTGTGTGAACTCCCTTGAGCAACAAAATGGATACAGTCCTGTGTATTTTATACTGCCTGACTCATTAAAGAGGTACCTCCATAACGTTATTGTTTGAAATATACATCCTGACACGTAATGCAGTGCTTAGCGCAATTCTCCCCCGTAGGAGTTACACAGAAAAAACAATGCAGTGTACCCCAGTTTGTATCGTGCATGCAAAACATTAGCTTGACTTTATTCCCTCCCCTAAGCCTCAGTTTCACCATTAGTAAAATGACTTCAGCATGCCTGCTTTAGATTGTTGTGAAGATTATCTTTTTACCTGAGACAGAATAATTTGCCCCCTCCAAAAGAAAAGGTGTCATAATTCCTGGAAACTGTGAATATGTCATCTTACATATCTTGCGAGAGAGACTTTGCAGATGTGATGGTCTTAAAAGGGGAAGATTATCCTGGATCAGCCCAGTAGGCCCAATATAATCATAAAAGTCTTTAGACGAGGTCAGCAAGAGGGCCAAAGTCAGAAAAAGAGAGAAGTGATGACAGGAGCAGCGTTTGGAGTGATGTGCTTGGATGATGAATGAAGGGGCCAAGCAGCCAGGAAACCTGGGTGGCCTCCAGAAGACAGAAAAGGCAAGGGGAAGAATTCTCCCCGGGAGCCTCTGGAAAGAGCACGGCTCTGTCAACACTTGGAATTTTTAGATTTATTTCAGACCTCTGGCCTTCGGAACTTAAAATCATACATTTGTGTTGTCTTAAGTCAGTAAGTTTGTGATAGTTTGTCACTGCAGCAATAGGAAATGAATGTGTGTGTGTAAATATGCATATTCACACAACATCAGGATGAACTAAAGGGTACTGAGGTAGAGAGAGGCAATGTAGCAAGACAGTGTACCCGTCTAAGCATAGGTGAGGGGTGTGCCCAAGCAGGGAGACAGAAGAGAAAGGAAAGAAAAGGAGGGACGGTGTCAGATCACTTAAGCAAAA
Source organism: Dasyprocta punctata (assembly GCA_004363535.1). Lineage (NCBI taxonomy): Eukaryota > Metazoa > Chordata > Mammalia > Rodentia > Dasyproctidae > Dasyprocta > Dasyprocta punctata. The sequence goes on from RJWM01004869.1 coordinate 79,446, forward strand.
ATGTTTGATCTCTGAAGACTGCAGTTATGAAAAAGAGGATTTAAAAATATTTTTTAGTGTCTGGGATGGAGTTTACTTATAGTGATAAACTAATCTCAATATTAGAAAAAAACAAGAACAGAGGGAAAAGCAAGCTGAAAGATTTCATTTTAGGCTTGTTGCATTTGAAGTGAGGTACAGCTGCCTAAGAGTAGATTTAGCAGCATATGTGTTAGAAAGCTATTAGTGTCCACCACCACTATCACCCCACTCCAAACACACACACAAATACACATACAGACAAATCAACAAAACGAGTTATCGCTTTAACATAACGAGTGAACTTAGGAATGAGCAGGTAGGATCAGAGAACAGTGTCATCAGACATATGACACAAAATCTGGATATGCAAGGCTCAGCGACAATGAGAAAAGAAAACACATGTACAGTATTCTTCCCATAAGTGAGAGAGAGAGAACCAATTTTGCCAAAGCAAACATTTGCTCCAATAATGAAAGTTTGAATACAGTCATGGAAAGAAAGAAGATACTGAGAATGGAGATTGAAGGCAAAAAAAGACAGGGGATGACTGATGAAAGAAGAGTAAGAATCAAAAGAATAAAAGAAACTCTTCAAAAGAAACATTCTCTGTGAGAATAGTACCTATTAATGTTTTGGAGTTATTTGGATTCATTTGTATTTAAATTTTCTTAGTTTTGAAATAAATGTGCATTTCATGATTCTGAAAATATAATGAAAATGTTTGAAATATAATTTTATGAAAGTATGTATTGTACTCATATTAATATCTCTCATATGAAAATAGACATGATATATATACATACATACATATATACAAATATATGCAAATATACATATTTACAGATATTTGTGTGTTTGGAAAGATAACTATCAGGTATGTTCACAAAACAGGCATTATATCTTACTCTTTTATTCTGCTCTTAGAATTATTTGTGGTATATTCTAGAAAATCCAGGAAATGAATGAATACTCAATGAGTTTTTTCCTGAAATTAAGAGAAACTACTTAACTAGTAGTCATCACTGCTAATGCGTATTACTATTTCTGTTTTATAACTCATAGTTACCTAATAAATGTACAAGACTGCAGAGATGGTAGAAAACGTCATTGACTTGTCCCCTCAGACCAGCAAGAGAGTAGGCCACATAAATGAAAAGTGGGACTGTCTCTCTTTATCTGGATGACTACAAGAGGAAGTTAAATGCTAAGACAGATTTCATCTCTGTAAGCACTCTGAAAAGTCATTAACCACTTTCTCTTCTATTCACTCCTCCTGACAATGGACCCTTCCCTTTCTAGATCACAAAATTAACTGATATAGTCATTCTTGATTTTGCTATTTTGACATTGTCTACAACATGTTTCGATACTTGATTCACAGCAGTGCTAAGACTTTGATAATCTGTTCTTCATCTATCTCTCTAGATACATCACTGAACAGTAACTGCTCTTAGCCCACTTAACGTGAAAACACAAATAACTGTCTTTCATTTTAGTGCCAGATTTTTTTTGCTGGGCATTCTCTTCTTTTTCTTCTGCATAATTTAAACACCAAGATTTGATCTGATTATGTCATCCTCTGATTGTCTTATAATTTTGAAAAAATCTCAATTGTACCTATTACCAAATTATATTGTAATTATTTATATACCTGTTTTTTAAATCACACTGAGCTCTTGAAAGTAGTGGCCATGAGCAGTTTTTCAATTTTTAAAATTTCTTTTTGATTTTTTGTAGTACTCCATTAAGTAAACACTCAGTTATGGACTAGAAAATGACAATGCCAACAGAAAAATTTAAGTAATGTAGAAAGCAAATTGAGAGTCAGTATAGTTTATAATTGAAGATGATTGCTCAAAAATATATCCAAATACTTTCTCAGCTGAAAATAAATGAGATTCCATCTATCCACATATCAAAAGTCTAGACTGATAAGTTTAACCAATCATACATTTGGTTTAAAGGTATGAAATTGCTGCTGTTTGGCCAGTTGGTACATAAAATGACAATTTCATATGGTTCATCTGATTTAAAATTTCACCTCTATTAACCAAGTCTTACGGAGAAACCAGGGCAATAAAACCAGTCCTCAAATCCACATTCAGAACAAACACACTCTTCAAAATTTACTCACAAGAAAAAACAGTCATTCCAGTCCCTACAAACATCAGCTGCTTCCAAAGTCAACACAACGCACTCCATTTACCAAGGAACCAAAAGTAAACTCTAACAAAAGAACAACAAAAACAACATAAGGCTGAGTGAAACATGATTGTCAGTGAGTTCAATGCCAGTGCTGCTCCCTAATCTGTCATTTCCTTTTATCTCAGAAGGCTATTTCACTTTGCAGATGGAGAGCAAAGGCAGACTCTGCTCTGACGATCCCCGCAGGCTTTTACCTATGGTAATGGCTACACCTGACACCTGCAGTTATCACACCACTAGGCCAATTGCATCGCCTTCTTAAAGCTTTTCCTTATAGCACATTTCCAGGCTGATGCACTTGAAATATTGGAACATTGCGGCAGCAAAAACAAAGCCTAAGGTTGACTGTTTCTCTCTATATATAAACTTTCCCTTTATCTACCTATACATACCAAGAGATTACTGTCTTGAAAGTAAATATATTTCTGAAGTATTTACTATCATTTATTCTAGATGTTATTTTCTTAAGAGTTATTTACTATAAATCTCATGACTGACAAATTACATTGAGTTTTCAGAAAACATGAAGAACTACTATGATCATACGTAGCTGTGCCATGTTGTATACTTGAAATCTGCTGAGGGCAAACCTTGCACGTTCTTGTCAAATAAGCAAAAAGATTTCATACATACTTTTTGCTCAAAATTATACAAGGCATTTTGTCACTAAATGTGTTACATCTGTAGTATATATGGGTATATGTATAAATGCATACACTCTTTTAGATGACAACACTTTAAAATTAAACAACTAATAAATGCAGCAATCACAATTCAAATTGGATGTGTTTCCAAAGTTTACATTCTTAACTATTGTACTCTAAAAAGGGTGCCAATGCAGTAACAGATTGATTTCTAGGTGCAAATGTAATATACAAGTATACAGAAATGTATTATTAACTTAGGTTTTTGTAAAAGGTGCATTTCACAATGTTAAATTCACCTTAATCTGAGCCTGAAATGTCAAAATTCTGACCATTATAGCACAATATGATTACAAATACATACACTGTGAAAATACGACAGGTAAGTGAAACAAAAAAATTATTCTAGTATAATACAAAATGATAACATTTACTTGGCATGGAAATAAAGATCAATGAAAGATGAATATTAATTAAAGACTGAAGAAGATAGACTTCACTTAAAGAAGAGTTCTTACTTTGCCATTGTGTATGATGTTTGATTCTTTCTGGATCCATGTCAGCATCTACTTTGTGTGTGTGTGTGTGTGTGTGTGTGTGTGTGTGTGTGTGTGTGTGAAAAACCTCTACCATACTTTATTTAACTTAAAGGCTAAAGTTGCAAAACTTCAAAATCGGATTGTTCATTTGAAACAACAGAGAGAAATTTGCACTATCTTCTGTAAGAAATGCTACACTTCTGATGTGATCAGAATTTCTGAACTTCTCAGACCTCGCTGACTGCTCCATTCATTTGATGCACACACATAACACAATGCTGTGCCATATCATTATGTTAGGATTGTTGTTAATTACCTTCTGAATATAACCTGTCTCCCAATGTGATCCTGAACACTCAAATATAAAAATATAAATATAAAATCAGGACATGATTTGGTAAATCCATCATTAAGGCATAGTAGGTTGACATGGATAGTATCTTTCATAATAAATGGTTTTTATTTGGAACCATGTTGTTCTTGCTTCTGCTTCTCATTAAATTCAGTGTAGTCCTACATTGTCTTTGGCCAACTGGTAGACTACTTCATACCGATAATGAAGGTGACTTCATATGCCTGTGTCATTCTTCGTAAATTTTGCGTTCATTCTGTATTCTTCTTCATGATATGTCCTAAATACACTTTTGTTCAATTCAAATAAATAATGTTAGAACTGGGTAAATGTCACAGATTTATTTTTCCATAATTTGAACCATTGATTTACAAATTTACTTCATTCTATGAAACAATATATCTAATCAAAACTTCTACTTGTCAGTAGATGACTCCTTAAATTTGAGAAAATTGCTAACCAAACCACTTTTTTTTTTTTTAAGTCCCTAGTCTTTAGTCTAAATCTTCTCTGTTTGGTTTATCTTGTCCTAAACCTGAACACATTTTGTTGATTTTTCTGTAACCAACCTTGTTTTGTTTTCTTTTTAAAACCTTCCTTCTTTATTTCTGCATCCAAAATACAGTTGGATTTATAAACTATAAATGTTAGTCCCTTTACATAAATCAGCATATAACTTTTTAATGCTGATAAATTAGCTTTACCTAACAAAATTCAAAAAAACTTATCTCCAAACATTTATGAAAAGTAAATATATACTTAAGGATGACAGGATGAATTTTCAAGTCAGAAGATGAATCGAACACTGTCTTTATATTTCTTAGTTATCCTTTGAGATACCTAGACAACTTAACATTCAGATTCGTCATGTTATTAAAGGAACTAATTACAAACATATAAAAGAGTCTGATGAAAAGTCACTGAGAGGCAGTATAGAAATGTCTCCTCTTATGATGCCTACAGCAAGTCTGTAATAAAAAATAATGCTTTCTTTCTCCTTTTCCTTTTTCACAATTTTCTCTGGTGTTCACTTGACCTACACAGACAGTCACACACAAACACATACACGTGCACACAGAGAACAAAATGTTATGTAACACCAAATCTCTAAATAATTAACAAGTCTACCTCATGAGTTTTCTTTAGTTTCAAGAGCACACCTGTGAATTTAACACCTCGGAAGGAAGTAAACAAAAATGTGCTTTGATAATCAGTCTATAGGGGAAATATGATTAATTTTTATAAAATACCTTACCACTAAAACAAAAGTACTTAGAGATTCCAAATAAATACTTCTGAACATTAAATCTGGGGTCTTAATAGAGCATATCACTTATCATTTACATAGTCCGGGTTTTATCCCCAGCACTGAAAAAAATTGGTATAGCTATGACATTGTCACTGAGTGGTATAATGTTTGAACATATTTTTGTTGATTATTTTGATTTACCTTATCAAAATAAAAAAATTAGCTTACATAAATCAGCTTTCCGATGCCATAGTAGAATATATTTATTGATTTCATTGCATATTTCCTGCCAAGTATTTCTGATGAAAAGTCATAACTGATTCGGAATTTTAAAAATCAAAGTTCAGTGTACATATATTATAAATTAAATCGCAGTTACTTAATTCCCTTTACTTGATTTAAGTATATTCATCATGCCTGAAATAATTTCAAACTGAGATTTTAAAAAAATCTAAATGTACACCTTTGCATTCCAAAAACTTGATGCTCAATGATTTAAGGAGCAGATTTTGCTGGCATATTTTCATTTTGAAAAGAACTACTAGCAAAAAATAAACAAATAAATAAGTAAATAAATGTACAATAGATATTGTGAAATGAAAAGAAATTCTTCCAAAGGAAAAAGGAGGCGGGATGGGTGAAAGGGGAAAGGACAATAGAGAAAAGGGAAAAAGTGTAGGTCAGTTCTATTATTTGTGTCTCTTAGTTCATTAAAAAGGAAGGTTTGTGCTGATATCGATTGGAGGAATTTTTATGCCCATATCTTTTACCCTGAGCAACTACTTTAGAGATAATATGTAATATATTAACTATTGTTATTCTTCTATTTTGTTATGAAATTTGGTTTCACATTTTTTCCGTAAAATAAAAAATAGGAAAACATATTTTAAAAAACATTTTGCACTTCTAAAAATGTCTCTAAGTAACACACACATATACTATATAATTCCTTGATAAGTGCATGCTTTAATTAAAAGAACACTTTTTGAATTTAAATATTTCTTCACTCCCTTTGGTATTTTAGAGAAAAATATTAGTCCAGCTTTTCAATTTGGGTATCAAAAAATCCAAAGAAGGCTAACTCTTACCTTTGTGCGTATAAGCATAGCCTTTTAACCAGAATATGTTAAATTATTATGATGTAAATTATTATGTTTATTTTCTGTAATCAAAATTAGGAACCAAGGCATGCACTTATAACTTAACTAGAAAGCAGAAATTAATTTACATAACAAATACCAAAAGAGACAGAGAAACAAAGAGAGGGAAGTGGGGGTAGCTCTGCATATGAATGTTTAAAAATAAAGCAAAATGGAATACAAAGAGTGGCATCACGTTTTTTGACCTTACTGGGAGGGGGTCGGTGCGTGGGTGCAGCTCAGGAACTTAGAAGCAGATATTGTTAGATTAAACAATTCCAATGCTCTAATCGAAGGTTATGCATTTGCAATGGAAAATTACTTGAATTTCACACTATAGAGCTGTTAGTGGTAAGTAATTACACAACTGCATTTCCAATGATGAAGTCCCATCACTGTGCTTGTTCCCTTCCCAGTGGAAAATATCTTGTGAAGCAAAGAGCGGCTAAGGGATTCAAGAGGAGGAAAACACATACCATAAAATATAATTAAAAATTGTGGAGGCTGCATATGACAAGAATAACCATAAAAAACAGATACAAACCAGCTGGCTGTTAACAACTTCTGAGTTATAAAAATCTTAAACCTGCTGTAAAGCACTCAATTCGATTTACATAACCACAGAGCTGACATTCCTTTTAGGCTCTTCTGTTGGGGATTTTTTTTTTGACATGTTTTAAGGCAACATAAAAAGCAATTGTGAAAAGAAGACATGTATCACCTTATACAGGGATGAATTCCTGCCTAAGACTGGACTTTAAAACTTTCAATCTAACCTCTTTCCCTGAACTGGAAAATATATTTAATGGACACTGGTTGTCTGATTTTATATCATTATTCTTCAACTATTCACATTTCTCATAACTGATACTTTTTCTCTTTTTTTGCATTGTGTGGTATGTATCTGAGTCACTGGCATTACACAATTTCAGCTCAGTGGTATCCATCTAAGAACCAATATCCATGGTCTGTAAGAAGAGAATAATATTTTGGTCAACCATGACTGAAACAACTATAATTTCTTAGCAACCTAATGATGCAGGCAGCATTTTACAAAACTAACATTGCTTGCTGTAGGGAATTAAAAATAAACAAAATAAAATAAAATCAATCGTACATTGAGTGAAGTTTTGATGTATAAGTGCTGGCAGCCGAAATTGCCCAGAGCACAAAATGAGCTTTGCTCTTTGATAATTTGCTTGATTCACTATGTTGCTACATGCAGGGCATTTTATGCCTGACTTATATTTAATCCAGTCACCTGCTTAATGTTAGAAGGGTCATAATTACATACAAGAGTTTTGTACACATAACCTGTTGATATTTCAGACCTGATTGCATATATATATATATATATGGAGAGAAAGGTTTAACCATTTCAAAATATTTCTGGCAACAGTTTGAACAAGAGCTATAGCAGAACACAAAACCATTTTATATTCACTAGACTAAACCAGTGTTTGGGGGTTATGAGACATCAAAGCCTCCTTCAGTGCATCCACAGGGAAGAGCAGGGCATGGAGTTATTCTCCACGGATGCAAATTCTGTAATTTTTGAGATAATTTTGAACAGCAAATCTTAGTCCCCATTTCTTTCATGTGAAAAAGGATTTTCACCAAAAACAAACAAGCAAACAAACAAAAAAACTGTTGGGAGATAATTTAATATACTGCACGAATACTTAAAATAAAAGTGCTTTAAATGAGTCTTTAAAGTATTTTCTATTTGCTGTGTAAGTTGCTTTTGTCATGTTATGTTGCTTCAGCAACAACAATAACTCTTTCACCGCTTTAGCACCTGTGACTATTTAAAACAAAAATTGCCATAAAGCAAAACAGAGATCAATCCAGAAGAATTGATAATGTATTCAATTTAGTCATTGACAAAGTTTAAACAACGACACAAAATTCAAATAGAAATGTCCACTATTCGGGGATGAATGTAAAACAAATTGAAGAATACTACAAATAAGGTGAAAATAATGGGGATATAAGATCATTATAGATCAAAATTCAAAAAAGGAAAAAAGATAATATTTTGAGTTTCTATATGTTTCCCCTGATTGTTTATTATAACTTAAAAGCAATACTAAATCTTACAAAACAAATATATATATACATATATAATGAGCAATAATTATAATTTTACTTTTCTTACATAGCATTATCTTGTGTCAATATGAATTTGAACAATAGAAAATGTCTTAGCAAACAGCTAAATAAATTTCCTGGAAATTTTGCATTTTCATTTTCTGTTAGGTAAAATAGAATTTTTTATTCTTTTGTTGCTTAGATCAGTCAAATGACATTAAAATACTGTAAGAAAAGAATACTACTTAAACCTGAAATATTACAGCGTTTTCTATAAAATAAATGATTCACAGAATACCACTTAATATAGACATCATATACAATTAGATGAATAAATAAATATAAACGTGATGTAATCAAATGCAGGTATGCAACTTTCAAAGAACCAATTCAACAATGATATTGTTTCTACACAATACTGAAAAGACGTGTAAACTTGCTAGATAATATGTGTTCAAAATAAAATATCAAATGAAGAGTTTTAGGAAAAAAATTCACCTTGAAGTTAAGTTTATTTCTATTTCACAGGCATATCAAATCTTAGAATTAAAAATTGTAATAAAATTTTAAAATGTTTCCTCAACATTAAAAAAAAATTCCTCTACCAGCACACCTAGGAGAGAGTAGTTAAAATTATTCTTTCAAGCTTTCAGTGTGATGTGCTCCACACAGCAGAGTTGGTGAATATTTGGGACACCAACTCAAAAATTTTCTCCTTCATAAGTGACACTGATTCATGTAGATCTGCCCTCTGTTAAATATCCAAAACTGTGCCTCCATATCACATTCTTTGTAAAAATGTAAAACCCTTTCTAATTTTTCAGAAATATTGTTATCAAGCTTATTTTTCGTAGTTTAGTGGCATTCAAAAAAATCTGAGTAGAAGCATAGCCATTGTAAGCAAATATAAGACACCATTTTCCTTGATAATAATCATTTACAAAAATCATTAGCATAAATTTCAGTTTTCTTTTCCTCTTTAGAAAACATACAGTATGTACCTTGGTACCTACCACTTTGTACCTCCAATTATGATTCATTGAATGGCAGTGTTGTTCATATTTGTAATCGAAGATAAATGCTTGTGAAATAAGTAAATGATGACCTCTACAGTGTATATTTTATAAATGACTTTTGAAATAGTTATGACTCTATTTTTGATAATAAATAAAAAAATATTTGGTTCAGATTACCTACAACATTAAGATATTTTATGTGATGGCTAGAAATCCTTTACTTACTTGGGAATTAAGAGTGTGTGTGATGATGTGTGTATATGTGTCTGTATTTCACTTTTTCTACTAAGAAAAACATTAATTATGAGTAGAAAGAAGAAATTACAAAGGAAGAGAAGAGACAATATTTCAATAATATCAATCAGTTGTTTTGTTACTTTCTGTGTACAGACCTTAACCTCAGTAACAACCTTGATATTTAAAATGTTTTACGAAAATACAAGAAAAGAAGAGGAGAAAGCAAAAGAGTTTGATTCAGAGGACAGCTAAATAGAGTTAGGGAAATGTAGCCTGGGTTTATGCGAGGCGCATAAACAGATCTTTAATATAACAGATCTCAGACTTCTGGTCAAGGAGTGGCTGGAGAATGAAGTCAAATGTTAACAGCTAAACAAAATGCTACTGAAGCATTCATATGTAGCAAACCTCATGTTCAGAAATTTGAGGGAATTTTCAGTGTCATTTAAGTAGTAAGTGACTGAACTTAATGAAGGAGCCCCTAAAGGAAGAGATGAATTCTATATATGGCCAACTATTGGATTCTCTAATTCCTCTAGGCTTTAAGAGTGAATATAAATAAGAAATAGATATTCTAAGGATGGGGGTGTAGATCAGAGATAGAGAAATTGTGAGGCCTGAGTTGGATATCTCTAGTGCAAAAAACAGACCAACAAACAAATAAATAATATAGTCTGCAGTCTTTTATTGAAAAAACTCATTATTCACTGGCTGCTACTTGATATAATTCATATGGCCCCCTCACTTAAAACTATAACAGGCAGACTTTCAGTGTGTGCTACGTAAGGTCCATCAATACTCACATACCCACATCGTTTTTCAAATTTAAAAAGGACTTAAGAAAATCACCAACTGAAAACAGTATGTTGAAGTGTTTTTTTTTGTTTTTTTTTTTGTTTTTTTTTCCCCAGATGTAAAATCTTAGTTAGGTTGCAAATACCAAATGCGATTGTAAAAAAAATTCTCCTGAGTGAGGTAGTTGGTGAATACACGTCAAAAAAAATCATGATCAAACCTGGCATTTTTGTTGACAGACTTTGTAGTGAGGCCAAAGGTGTAATTAGGCCAGAAAATTACTTTCTCACGACTAGAATTGTTCCCTTCAGGTCTTGAGTTATCAGTCCAGAAAATTTCATTAAACACTAAATTCACTTTAAGATAACTGTCAAAATTAAGCAGAGGTGAGTCAAGTCAAGGTCCTAATATTCAAATCTCTCATTTGGATTTTGAGATTCAATATAAAATAAAAAATGCTATAGTTCTATTTTTCAATGAAGACTAAGCTTCATGTGAATTTCTGAAACAACCTGCTTCTTTGGAAAATAGAATAATGTAGAATGCCAAAATAAATGTAGAATTTGAAGTGTTTAATAGCCAAGAACAGTTGAAATAATTTATATTTTGTGTTCCTTGAAGTCTTGATGTAAGAATGGTAAAAATTAAAATATAGGTACTACAGACACAATGTAAAAGTGGGACAATTCTAATCATAGAGTTAAAGAATTCACCATATTTGCTTTTATATAGTTGGGAGATTGGTATTGCATATTTGTAAATTAATGATTTGCCACATTTGAAAGGTGAAAGATTGTAGAATAACTTGGTGCATATTTCACAAGCAGGTTAACAAGAACTCATCTTTTACAAAGAAGAAATGCATGCCAGTATTATTATGAGTGATGGTTTTACACTTTTCAAAACAATGTAATTATAATTTAAAATCAAACATTTAAAATACTTCTACAACTATTTTGCCAGTTATATCAAATAGTTTAGTGTTTGATATTGTGTGGTTTTGCTTACAATTCTCGGAGCCAAAGTGTCTGTCAAGTGTTTTATTGCTTCAAACAGGTAATACATCAATTGCACAGATACTAATAACAGACATTTGCTACTAATGAGGAATAGGGCAAATGAAGGCATAACTGTCAGTGTTTAACAAAAGTTAATAAATTAATTATTAATTATTTAGAATAAAATACACTACTCTTGTGACTTAATGATAACATGATTCTGCATTTAACTATTTTAAAATTCAGAAATATCTCTCATAGAATTAAACATTTGTCAGTTAATTAGCACTACATCATTCCACAAAGTACAATGTTAAAAGAAAAGTTATATTAGCTTTTCTATAAACATTCAATCAAGTGGTAATGAAATTAAAATTAAGTCAAGTGTATTGTATTAAGCTTACTATAAATTTTGAAATATGGTTTTTAACATATCTCACATTATACCTCTGTTACCCCATAATAAGACCTCAAAATCATTAGGCTACAAGTAAAACTATCTTAAAATAGAAATTTTTCAAAGATTTCTGCTAGTATTAAGAGAGAATTAAAATACTGCTACAGAAATAAGATAGTGTACAACAACGACTAGAATATGTACAAAGTAAGAACTTTACTTAACTGTCCAATATATGAAATTGTGTTGAGAAGATTTTCAAATTAAGAGTAATCACATTAATGATAATTTGAAGTAGTCTATTAAAAGTTGGTCATCATTAAAAGAAATATCTTTGTTTTAGCACACTCCATTTCCATTCTGCTCAAAAGAAGATTGTTACATAAACAGATTAATAGATTCCTTGGAAATACCACAGATGGCATAATGAAAACAAAATTTATCATTGTTTAGCCCTGAGTTTAATGCTCAACTGTGCCCTTTGCTCTAACTTAAACAAGTTACTTAAATTTTGTGTATTTTAATTTAGTCATCTCTAAAGTAAGATAAACAATATCTCTTTTGTAGTTGTCATGTGAAATAAATTATGTATTAGCTATTTGCAAAGTTCCTACCATGTGAGGTTACTCAATAAATTTCATGACTTTCCCTTATTTTAACCAATTTATTATACTGGTAATTAAATTGTATCTAATTTAACAATGCTTTAAACAGAGACTGCAATAACAAATGAGAATAGACTAGTGAAAAATATAGACAGGAATATTGATGTCATATATAAAAGTTGGAATTTTTAAATAAGATGTACATGCATCTAATAAATCATTTTTGTTCTTATCCACTCTGTAGTAACTATAGACAGTTTTGGTGAATGCACAATGTAAGAATAGAATACTCACTACAGGGACATATAAGAAACGCTATGTAGATAGACACATGCAAATAGTTTGAAACAAATTTCAAGTATTTTTCCTTGCAAAAATTTTCTTTATTTACTTACTATATGCTCCCTTGGTTGGTTGTTGCTTGCTTACTTACTTGCATTACAGGGGATTGAACTCAAGGTGCACTGAGCTACATATACATCCCTTTTTGTTTAATTTTTAATTTTAAGACAAGTTCTAACTAAGTTGCCCAGGCTAGGCTTGAGCTTGCAGTTTTCTCTGTCAACCTCTGAAGCAGGTGAACATACACATGTGAGCTACTATGTCTCTTCCAAAGCACAAGATGAGGATTGTAAATGTGAATAAACTAAAACAATATTTTCTTTAAAAAATGTTTCTTTTCAATATATTCATTGGGCTTATCATCCTGTAAAATGCTAAATCATGCTAAATTACAAGAAAACAACAACAAAAAAAATAAGCTGAAAATGTAATGACCATTAATGAAAAGATATGCTTACCACATGACCATTAATAAAAATATGTAAGAAAATTGAAGAACCAAACTAGTTGATACATCATTATAAGAATATAAGTAAGGTTAAATGAACAATGAGGCAGCTGGTAAGGAAAAATTCTATATATAGGTTTTTGTTTTCATGTAGAATTGGAAGAAATATTTACCTAAACCTAAGAAAGACTGTAAGAAGCTACTTTCAGTAATATTTTGTAAAGAGAAACTGCACACAATTCTTTACACAACTAAGATCTTACTTTATAATTCTCTGATTTTTGCAGAAAAGTGAAACGTGGACAGATGCCAGGAGCCCTATGTTTAATTATAATTGTGAAATTTAGGACATTAATGTGTAGGAATCTCAGAAACAATTGATATCCTTGACTTAAAGCCAAGAACAACAATGGTCTAGGGAAAACTGACTGGATGGACAGTCAACACATTTAAAGAAAAATGTGTCAGATTACTGTTGAGATGACAGGATGGTATGTTAAGAAGAGTCATGATGCTGATCAATTTTATGATCAATTTAAAGAAAAATTCAAGGAAGCAACCTCTCCTTTAATTAAAATAACTACACTGGATTTGGAAGGAAGTCCATATTTCTAAAAGGTCTACATTCCAGTCATCATCTCTCACCGATATGTATAGAATTTTATTACAGATGATTGATGTGGAACTCACTATAATTTCAAAAATTCATAGAATATTATTATGTCATGAAATTCATGCTGAGAAAGCAATTGCCATTATAAATCAAAAAGACAACTCATATGGACAGGTCATATGGTAAAAGGTTCTCCTTTTACCTTTAAATTTAAAGGTATAATACCTTTAAATTTAATTTATTCAATAAGTAACTTAAAGGTAAGGATAATGAACTGAATCACATGCTCAAACAAATTCAAAATATCATTGCATTATATTCATTTGAATCAACATGTTACTATATAATTCTACTTAAACATTTTCTCTAATAGAATTCCTGGAGGGATTTGATTAATTCATATAAGATAATAGAGAACACAAGGGCTTTACTGCTTTAATAGACAAATGAGGTATCCAAATAGAAGGAAAGGTTTTCAAACCTTTATAATGTTACAGTTCACATTCAGAAAATAGATGTTTTAATAGGATAAAGAATAGCTTCAAAAATTAACTTCTAGGAAATAATGCTTTACTGAAGGCATTATACATTTTATTGACTGTAGTAATGATTATTTTACATGTTTAAAGGAAATCTTAGGGCTGAGGAATATAACTCAGTGGCACAGCTCGATCCCCAAAACACACACACACAGACACACACACACACACACACACACACACACATACACACACACAAAATAAATAAAGGAAATCTTAGAATAGCATCACATTTCAACGACTAACTGCAGGTAGCTTGCATTTGCAAGCCCTCTAGAAAAAAAACAAAGTATTACATCTCCTCTAAACTTCATAACTCATTGTGGTATTTCCTTAAGTCATGCCCTCAAATTCCATGGAACATGGATTTTAAAAATTGTCCACAATTACTGCATTTCTTAAATGAAAACTAATGAGCATACGTTTTATCTGAAAAGAATATTATTCTATCATGGGACTTGATGTAGGATACATTTCAGTGTATTGAATATGAATCATAACATCTATATATAAAGATAAAAGCAGTCCCTGACATGGGATCTTTTATCAGAAGAAAACTATTATTTGGGCTAATTGCAAAGCATAAAACCAATTGTAAAATAATAAGGAAATAATTACAGCCCGATCTGATAAATACAGGAAAAAGCCATTCTTCCCAAAACTGATGTGCCAAAATAGAGAAATAACTTTTTATCTGTGTGGAACAAGGCAAAAACCTGTCTTGAAAATCATCATAATGAAATTCCAAATCAGATATCTTGCTATGTAACTAACAGTTTCCAAATGTTTTCTGATAAATTAGTTCATTTTATTCTTCACAAAGTGCTATCAACTAAGAGATAAGGTAGATCTTATGATACATTATAAATGACCAGGTAGGTATTTCTGAAGGCAACTTGATGTAGGAAAATAATACATAAGAGCTGAAAAAGTTGAATTCATTATTGCATAATAGTGAAACTTTGAATGAGGCTGTCGACGTTTCTTCACTCCTCCATAACACAATGTTTCACATACCAGTACTTCCTCATGATGATCAAAAAAATTGTCCTGAATATTATTACTCAAGGTCACTTAACTAGCAAATGGTGAAGTAGAGAATGAAAGCAGACTTTTTAGTTCTAAACTGGGACTTATATCACAATATTATTTTATTTGAAAAATGAGGTCCTTCGCAGAGATGAGTCATAACCTACCTACTCACTGAATTCCAAAATTAACAAAAAATATTCATGGTCATCTTCTCTAGGAATTAGGCAACTTCAATTATACATGTGAAATACCACAAAGGTCTCTGAATAGCTTAGTCTACTGTGTATATCTTTAGTCATATATCAACAAGTGAGCATGACAAAAAGCTCTCACATTAATTATACTGACTACTTCCTTAACGAAGTGCAAAAGTGTTTATGTAATCCAATTCAATTTATTGAATTAGGCTATAGTTTTATCATTTTGAAAAGCAGTTTCATTGTTTACTTTACAATACGTCAATCTGTTTCCAACAATTAAATAGCTCAGCATACAGATGTAATCAATTGAAAGCAGTCTCCATTTTGAAGTCTTAGTATCATTTCTAATGTGCCTATTTCTGAAAGTAATATATAGCAGTATGAACATATACCAATAGCAGTGACATTTCATATCCACAAAGTGTATTTTGCCCACAAACACAAGTTTATATGAAAATACTGTGCTGGGAACGGGGACATAGCTCAGCGACACAGCACCTGCCTAGAAATTGCGAAGCCGTGAGTTTGACACCTGATACCAAAAATAATAATAATAATAATAATAATTGTGTCATAAACTTTTGAAAAGTAAATATGTAAACATCAAAACTTAGTGCTAATTCCTCCTATTATGAATGCCTATACAGTGTATCTTCGTGAACACGAATGACTGGCTAAACTAAGACTTTTTATACCACAGCTATATATTTTCAAATGTGATAAATCTTGTTTTTAAATCTAGAAAATGGAAACGCAGCAATAATACCCACTCTGGTATTAGTTTAATTCAGTATTTTACCTTAGTCTAGCTTTATCATTTAAAAAACAGCTATGTATTGTGTCATTCGACATTCACGGTAATTCTACAAAAATAGCTTTGATTTTTAAAAAAGTTCACTTTTACAATGAAAGAAACAGACGGAAATGTTGGGTTTTTTTGTGTTTTTTTTTTGTTTTTGTTTTTGTTTTGTTTTGTTTTTGCAGCACTGGGGATTGAACTCACAACCTCACACCTTGTCAGACAGGCACTTAAGTCACTGAGCCAAACTCCTGGCCCTGGTTTTTTTGAGGCAGGGTCGCACTGTGTAGCTCAGACCGGCCTTGCACTCGTGTTTTAGCCCAAGCCGGCCTTGAACGCACAACGCTCCGCCTACCTCAGCCTCCGGAGTGTGAGGATTAAAGGCGTGCACCACCACACCCGGCTCAGACGGAAATGTTTGAATGGCTCACTTAAGATACATTTGAAAGTGGTGTTGCTGAAAGAGTCCCCTGATTTTCAGAGATTGGACCCTGCCTTGGAACTTTCCTTTTTGAGTTGGAAAGTCAAATCAAAATAATATATAGCAAAGTTCAAGCTTTTCCATTTAAATCACTTTAAGCTTTTATGGCATTCTATTGTTACATCTGATTATGTTTTTTCTGGTTTAAATGTTACTTTATTACTTGTCTCCTTATAAATACTGTCAACAATTGTAAGTGTCAAAATTTGCCATTTCCTTCTATTAATTTTACAGGCATGAATCCTTTCTGGAGTACTCACAAAAGAGGGGAAGAGGGAACAGAAGAAAAAATAACTTTGAAGTCTCTTTTAATTGGACAAAAGGTATTTCTTACCTTGCCACAGTAACAATCTCACTCATAAGCTAAATATTCCACTTATGAAAAACAGTATAGCAAAAAAGGAGTATTATTGTTTAAAAATATGAAGCATCCGTCTCAAAAGTAATTTTAAAAGCCAGGTATGGTGGTAAACCCAGCACTCCAGGAGGCTGAGTCAGGAAGACCTCAAGCCTGAGCCCAGGCTGCACAACTTAGTGAGATCTTGTCTCAAAATTAAAAAAAAAAAAAAAAAAAAAAAAAAAAAAAAAAAAAAAAAAAAAAAAAAAAAAAAAATTAAAGACCTGGGGATGTAACTCAGTGCAACGATAACTAGGTTCAATACCCAGTACCACCATCCCAAACAACCATGTAATAACATAATATGAAACCCTGAAAAATGAGTACCCTGTTGCTGGAAAGGCACTATGCTTGGTATGAAAGAAAACTCCAAATAAAACAAAATATAGCCATCAATTTTTCTGGTGGAAGGTACAGGGAATTCAACTCAGGACCTCAAGCTTGCCGGG